>JACXVL010000707.1:10714-24790 GCA_014898675.1 Athelia sp. TMB | reverse complement strand
AAGCATGAACAAAGCAATGGCAAATGGGATGCAAAAGATAAATGGCATCTGGGAGCCGACAGAGCAGTGACCTTGCAACGGGGTTTCCGCATTACACTGCCCTTCGTCCAGTGTGGCAAATCTATGTGTCAAAGCATGAAATTGCATGAATGATAGATGAAGTGAAGACGAGCCACCAGCCCTTCATTCCAACATAGCGATGAGGTTCACGGTGAGCAGCCCATAGTAACTTGGCGAGTGGTCAAATCGATCGTGGCCTGCAGCGGGCGCGCATCTGCACGGGAGGCAAGCGCACGCCGCGCTTTCGCTTTCGCCTCGGAAGGACAGCATGAAAAGAGTTTCGAGGGTTAAGTCTGTTGGGAGCCATAGGCGGGGGGCGAATGGTCATCAGATTATTCACCGCTTGCACGACGGCACCTGCATTGACATGTATGTAAGTGTTGAAAGTGCAGCTCAACACATCGTCTGGCATTTTCCTAGCGGGTGCAAGCAGGCTCTGATGCTCTTCCGCAGCTACTACCAGAGCTGGGGAATCGACTGCGAGCAGACACGAGATCCGAGCTTGAAAGTTTGCTTCAGTTGCTTCCAATTCGAAGTCGCTCAAGGAGAGATCGGAATGAAAGAGGTCGATTGGTATTTGTAAAGAAGACATTAGCGAGGCGTGATTGAATGCGGGGTCCTCCTTATCGTAGGCTTGGTCCTGCATCGAATTTCTTAGTCCAAAACCAAGACCCCCCAGAGAATGCCAAATTCACAACTTACTTAGAGCTTTCGTGTAAAATGAGCTCATGAGGATCAATATCGACGCCCATGACGACTTGGAAAGGTCACATACGCATATGCAAGCCCTTGACTTAAGAAGCGCCAGCAAAAGAGGTGGACCCAATGCAGCTACCAGTCGTAACATCACCTCGCATCTTTGCAACAAATGGAAAGCAAAATTAAATCCTATTAAGCAAGATCTATGCATACATTGCCGCAATTTTGAGTCAAATCAAATGCCTCCAGCCCAGTGTGCACCAGGGTCGACCGCCCTAGGCCGCGCTGCTGAACGTAGCATCGTGCAGTCGTGATAGCGCTGGCTTCGTATTCCTCGGCTTTTGTATGGCCCGCGGTCTAGGCAGGGTGGAAATTCGATGGGCCGGACTATTCGGTCCAGAGGAGGTACCTGCCGAGCATGAGCACAACCTTCCCGGTGATAGTGAATGGAAATCGGCATCCCAAGCGAGATCGAAGGTATGAGAGATCACGCAAAGATTTTTGGCTGAGGAATAAGAGAATGGAAAACCAGGACCCGGAGTGAAACTGTGACTCTGAGAGCCAGTGAGAGACGAGGAGAGGCAAGAAGTCGAGAGCATATGAGGGCTAGAACATATGGGTACGTAGCTGTGTGGGTATGGCTACGGATGCCACGCCACACCTTCCACTACGCCGCCCAATGAGGCAAGCCAATCGCTTCTGTGTGTCATAGGCTGGGAAATATTAAGGGTCTTTGCGCAACTCAATTGAACCAACCACGGCATCCCGGCCGCTCTCCCTCATATCATGGCGAGAATATTTATCAGTTTCTAATCTACATATCTACCAAGTTCATTGCCCAGATAGCGGTGGTGTTATGTAGCACAAGTATATCACTGTCAGACCTCACCTCACTGGGATCACATGATCCTTGGGGACTCCTTTGCCTGAGCATTGGCAAATGGAGAGCAGATCCTATTACTTATATGATATTAGCACTCACTGCTTTATTTAAGGATAAGTCGTATTGAATGCCTAATACTCAAACCCGTAATAATTTAGAGCTTGTTGGGGTAGAGAGTCTCGCCACGAGCATAACACGGACAAATAGTCATCGTATATCCAATCTGTATTAGCCCCGCGTAATCTTCACTGGTTGTTGTCCTACTTCTACGTCCTTAGGTCTCAACAGAGCTGCCGTCAGCAAGCAACGCAGGAAAATTGCACATCATTTTCACGACACTGCAGCGTACAACCTGCATGCAAGGGATTGAAATTTGCATCGTGCAGCAGCGCGGTTGAACGATTTACGTGACATGATTAGTGGCCATGCCCAATGCGGTGGATGAGTGGCGGAGCGACTGAGTCCGAGAATTCGGGCGCAGCCATACCCGCACAGCTACGTACCCATCTGTTCCAGCGTTCTGACTTTCTGAAGAAGTCGTCCAGTAATGACCCCGGCAGGCCAGTCTCTGAAGCCTATTGAAGCCGCGACCTTCATCAAAGCTTCATCCTCTCCAAATATTCGCAACCAACTTGTCTTACTGTTATGACTCGTTCGTATCTGTGGAAGGCGTGCTCAGTGCTCAACTCTGATGGTATTAAGCTGCTCATCTCAACCGCACTGTTCCTCTTGACTCACTACCATGCGACTCGAAGTGCCAGTGTACATTCCGCCGTGGCTCGTACCTTGCACGACCGTAGCTTCGACTGGCCCACATTGTACCATTGAAGTCCATATATATAGCCAGGAAGAACCAACCAGTATCTTTCTTTCAATCTGTGTCTGTCTCATCTCATCTACGCTCCCCTAATACAGCGTCTTCTTATCACTAAGTCTGGGAGATGCAACTAGTCATTCGATAGCTTGGACAGCGCTGTGATGAAAGCAAGAGCCCATTTCTATTCTCCTCCTCTGTGGGCCTTGGTTCAATCATTTGTAATCGGCACGAGTTCTATTCCCCTCATACCTGCTTGCAGACACGGCCAGGGCACCCCTCTGATGAATAAAACACAGGCAAGACGGACATACGAGATGGTGATTTGGGCGAGGTAACACACAGCCCAAGGCACACGGCGATGAAACAGTCCAGGAACTCACCAGACGTGATACCTCTTGACGTTGAATAATAATGAAATCAACACTGCCTGTGCCAAGGAATATATGGCGTTCATAATGCATATATTTCACATCACATGCCCAGAAGTGCCTAGCTTGCCTGACTCGCTCACGCTCTCAGTGGTCCGCCAAAGTCCACCAGGTGTTTCAATCATGGGCGTATGCGATGCATGTGCCTGCATTGGGGGGGATGCTGTCCGTCTATGCCCTCGATCCAGGAAATAAGTGGGCAACGCTGCCCGATGGACAGAGGCTACGATAATCCGAGCTGGTCACAAGCTTCTGCACTCGATGGGCGCTCAGCCTCATGTAACTTTGCGGGCTATATCTGCCTCACATCTACTTCAGGGCTTGGTACATATAAGCCAACTTCTAGGAAACCCACATTCTCCATCCCTCAGACTCGCTGAAAGGTCTTTCTCTCTCCGCTATCATCTACGATGTTCTTTACCGTTATAGTCACCCTCTCCCTATTCCTCTCGTCTGTCGTCGCCTCCCCGGCTCCGGTCGTTGAGGCTCGCGCGGCCAAACCCACGATTTACATGCGCATCGAAGGGCCGACCAAGACCATCTACGAGAAGACAATCGTCGCATCTCCCGAGCTTTTCCTCACCAATAACGGTCATACCGCCAAATGTGAGCGGTAATTCAGCTGAAAACACGTGCAGTTGCTTATTCTTTGAAGGCAACGGACCTAAAACCTCACCGGGTGTCACCAGTCTAGTCGCGCTCCAAGAGACTGGTCAATTCTTCCAATCGAAGGTATGTAACTGCTCGCTACTTGATATTATAGAACAGCATTGAATGCAAGCCTGGTATGCAGTGGACCGGAACAACTTTCGGCGAGATCACTAAACTCAACGGCACCAGCAACAATGCGGACAAGCAGTGGGTTGTGGCAATTAACAACATCGCCAACGGCGGGAAAGGCGGGATCCCTGTACAGAACCCCAACAACGGCGAAGTATGTAATCTTTTCTGCTTTTACTGACGCGCATGAATGCTTACACGGCAGCCAATTTCAGTACTGCAGTCAGACCATCCCCAACCTCCAGCATCTTCTCTTTGCCTTCGTCAGTGACGTGGGCACGCAGCCCTTGATCATGAGCGGACCTAAGACCGCCAAGGTTGGCCAAACCGTCCAGTGTTCGTCTGCCCTCCGTCCCCTCTTATGTGCTGGCTGATCATGATACCCTGGCAGATACCGTGCCATTCGCTCCTAGCGGAACGTACGTGAATGACCTCTCGGTCGACACCACCACCGGCCAGAGGGTTCATGCCACATTCAGCGGAAACTCAGGGCCAGACTCTTCCGTGTCAATCAAATTTACGAAGAAAGGCTCATATAACATGAAGGCTCACTGCCTCGATACCGAGACTTGCTTGCGCTCGAACCACGTCGTTACCGTCGTCTCTTGAAGGAAGCAGGTCATATAGCTTTGGCGATTCTGTTACTAGACATGAGGACATTCGATATTTCACACCCAGGACTTCTGTTTCCAGATTTGACGAGTATTTTGTAGTTCATTGAAACAGGGACACTGTATGCTATTTATGTAAATCATGATATTTAA
Source organism: Athelia sp. TMB (assembly GCA_014898675.1). Taxonomy (NCBI): domain Eukaryota; kingdom Fungi; phylum Basidiomycota; class Agaricomycetes; order Atheliales; family Atheliaceae; genus Athelia; species Athelia sp. TMB. The sequence continues at coordinate 20,359 of JACXVL010000707.1, read as the reverse complement.
AAATCATACATGGTCACAATAGGAATTCAAGTATATTTACAAATGATGAGGACAGTGCCTATGGATTGGCCATGATGCATGATGCCTGAGCACCGACCCTAGACTCCACTTTCACGAGCAGCAAGCAGTGCAGCGAACTATCAATGTTTCAATCGGTCCATGTCTGGGTATGTACTATTCATAGCATAGATTTCTGGCGCAGCTTAGGGTATACTGAGCGGCACATTCCAGGAAATGAAAGCTTCTGGATGATTAACAAAAGGGTAAGAAATCGCGTGCTGATATGTTCCGTGAAATAAGTTTATGCATGTGCAGAAGGTATGTGAATGCAAATAGAAAATTGAATACGAAAATCCATGAATGCAAGAGTGAAGGCGGAGGACAGCTCATATATCCCCAGGCGAGAACGGAATGTCCGACCCCAATTCCGACCCTTCCACGTCGGTGTCCACCCAATTATCACCCTCGGTGCTCTCATCACCATCCGCTCCATACGAAAGAGGATATAATGGTTTTCGCCGTAGGAAAAATTGCGGGCCGCCGGTCAACGGTTTCGAAGGATAGCCTCTCAAAGGCGACAATGGCGTATAGAGACCATCGCCAGGGCTGATCTGATTCTCCCTCTCGTCTCGACGCCTCTCTCGGCTCCCACTGCTCCGCTCCTTACTACCCCGCCGCCTTTCACGGGCACCCCCGTTAGGCCTTATCCGCACCTCATGCAAGTGCGCACTTCGCGCCCATTTCTTCGCAGACTTGGGTACTGGTCCTATGCCAGAAAAAAACACCGGCCCATTCGATCCCTGCGAATTCGCGCGCTGGATCATTGGCCTGGCCATGACCGAAGACGACGTTGCAGGCCTTTGTCGCGTAGGGGTGCGCAAAGCCGTTGGTGTGTGAGACCGTTTGTTCAGGGGCGCGAACGAGTGTGTTAAGAGCGCTGCTGTTGCGGGTCGTTTCTCGCTAGCCAGAGCATGCATGAGCTTGATTTGCTGAGCTTCTGCTGATGGAATCGGAGCCCGAGATGTATGTGGTGGAGGTGGTAATGACGTCCTCGAAGATGGGAATTCGACTTTATCTGCTAGTCACTTAGAAAAAAGATTGCTTAAGAAGTTGATACGCTGCATACCTTTTTTCGCGTCGGGATTCCGTGGCGTCTGCTGGGGAGCTGGGCTCTGGCTCTTCAACCGACTTTTCCAATCTCCATTGAAACTAAGATGTCGCCTACCCCATTCCCTCACCGTTTTGTTGATCCTGGTGGCTCCGCGACTCTGGTCCAATATAGCCTCTCCACGAGAGCCGCGAGTCAGGCCTACGAATAACAAGACGGCGAGCAAAAGGCATAGCTGAGCAATTCCCAGCCGCTTCTCCAAAACAATCTGCCTCGAACTGCGTTAGTAGGCGTCTTGCAGGAAAAGAGTCTAACCCACCTCATCCGAAAGATAATCAACGCGAGACATGAGCTCCCCGTGCTCCATCTCAAGCCTGCTTCTCTGGCGCTCCCACTCATTGACAGTCCGTTGATACATCTGCGCCTGCGCTTTGCCCTGCAATGAACATCGGAAAGTTAGTAAACTATACTTCCAGAATGCAGGGGTGGCACTTACGAGCCCCTCGAGGCGCCCGACTTCCTCTCCCAACCTCCTGATCATCTCCCTGACACCGGCCGTTTGCTCCTCAACATACCGTGCGTAGAGAGTATTGTTCGCCTCAAGCGCTGTGAGCCTGTTCATGATAGTCCGGTAGATAGACTCGCCACCGGTGGTAGGAGGCATAGGCGGATAAGCCATGTGGGAGGACGAAGATGCAGTCACGATTGCGATGCTGCTCGAAAAACGGGGTGTTGTTGCATTCTCGGACACAGAATTGGTGGTCATGGAGGATATTGTACTCTGAGATGCGAGAGATGTTTCGCTTATAGATGCCGGGAGGTCGACAACGGATTTTACGTTGGATTGGATGGTCACATCTACCGACTTGGAGCCAGTCTCATTGGCTTGGGAGCCTGGGACTGCAGTAGCAGTGGCAAAAGCGGTCTCTGCAGACTCTGTGGAGAGCGTCGCGGTGGGCGTTCCAGTATTTGAGATAATGCGACTGGCGTAGTTATCCTTCGATGATCCTGTCAGCGCGCCTTCTTTTCCTGAGCTATTCTCCGCAACCGAATCCAGAGGGATCTTCTCGGCATCCAAATCCTCCGCGACGGATATTTGAGCAAGCTCTGGAGCGTCGACGACTTCCGATGGGTAGGATGCCTCTGTCCCCTCCACCTCACCCCGCTTCGCGATACTCTCAGACTCCCACATTTCCCACTTCCATTGCTCCATGTGTGTTAGGCCATATACTCGGAGAAGCGAGATTGGACAGTAGTATTCGTTGCTGTAGTGTGAATGGAAATCGATGCGAATATAGCGATAAAAGTCACGCAATGAAGTTGGAGGATGGAATGACTACAGGATCAGGTTATTAGTTGAACATGTAGCGCCCAGCAAAGAACTACTCACTTGAACACCACGGACGTTCTTCGCCTTGTATGTTCCTGCTACCGTCCAGCCCTCCTTGTCGGTCGAATACGTCTTCGCAACGCTAACAGTGAAGTCCTTGAACACCCCGCTGAAGAACTCAAAGTTGGCCAGCTGAACCGTGTCAATCCTGATATCTTCGCACAGCTCGACCACCACAAACTGATTCTGGCCCTTCGAAGAGCCACAGGGGCTGAGCATGTACCTGTCTTTCTTGTCAGACAAGATAGACGACGGAGATTTCGCAGTTTTGTGCGTGAGATGCACACGCGCGGAACAGTCGAGGCTTGCGTAATTGAATCTATCGGTCAAGGGCACCCGGAAGTGTGGCGAGCGCATTTCGGTGGGGCTTTCGTTCTCTGCATCCGCAGATGGGGGCAGGGAAGGTGCCGGCACCGTCGCAGGCCCTTGTTCTGGCAGTTGGTCGTCCTTGCCGCCATTAGCATGCGCAGCATTCCCATTCGATCGTGGAATCTCCTTCGACTTGATCTTGGCTAGCGACTGCATTGCAAACTGTCTCGCTTTCCACTCTTCGAACGACAGTAGGACATCACTGTCGGCAGGTTCGAAGGGGGGAGGTGATAGCAACGAGCAGACTGTAGGGTCGGGATGTTTCTGGCCATAGATGGCTAATGCATGAAAAGGATCGTTTGGTGTCGTCTCGGTAGTGAACACAGGAGATATTAAGAGGAATACCACCAGGGCTGCTGAGAGGGCCGAGAGTGAATGCATAGCGCTGACGGCTCCAGGAGAGTGTGCAGAGGGCTGAGATGTGTATCTCTAGCCTATCTATTGGCGCATGTGGTCTCACAGAGATCAGAGGACACGTCAACGACCAAAGCTGGGATGATGCTCGGGAATGGGTGCGGAGACACCGTACGGTATTAGTCGGCATCTGACACTTTACATCGGACTCTTTACGACGTTTGGCCCCTGACCATGACAATGTTCAACAGGCTCATGGTGATTTTGAGGTATTGGACAAGCATTGGATCACTGGTAGCCAACAGTGGAAATAGCTTTGAGAGGCAGCGCATCAGTAATGTAAATCCTTTATCACCCATTAACGAATAGTACGAAAGCAAATTCCGTTCGCCTAGATGGAGATGAATCATCACACTTGCTAACGCATCGTGGGTCAATATGGTTCATACATTAGGTATCGTTCACTCTACTCCTGTCGAGCTTTCTTTCGAATTCTCTACTTTCGGGAAGTAACGTTACAGAAATGTTAGACTGGACGTTAGAGCGTTCGTTTCCAATCTCACGACAAGTCGCGCGCCACAATTCCCTTTCTTGCACACCCCCACGTTCCAAGGCGACCGCCGCCCGTCTCACTTTGTTAGCCCTCCCAGCGACCTTTGATTAATCTGAGAGACTCCGCCAATGGATCACAGCCGAAGAAAATCTGGGGTCTCCTCATATTACGGAAACAACACTACGGAAGCCTGGAGCCCATCTGCCGACGATGATCTTCATTCTCCTGGCTACAACGGCTCATCCTACGGAGCGGCAGGGCGACAAGGGCGACAGGAACCACTGAGAGGTGGTAGAGACGAGGAAGAGGGAGCGCCTCCACAGGAGGAAGCATGGGACGTCTATGCTGATTTCAATAATGCTGGGCCGAGATATAGCACAGTGCCATTTGGCACTGGTACTGGGTGTGTGAAAGAACCCACTGACAGCCATGAATTCTTTTTGACACCCCATTAGTTACAGACAGATCCCAACACCAGATGGCAAAGCTGACGAAAGCGGGATAGGGCAAGTGGAGATGGTGACGGTGCCAACATTGGGAGCAGAGTGGAAGGCCTCGGAAATGCGCGACATGACAAAAGCTGGCAAACGGGAAAAGCAGAAAGAAGAAGTTTCAAAGAAATGGAAAGGATGGCATCGAGGCGAAACAGGCTGCTGTGGTGGATGGCTTACCAGAAAGGTTCTCGTCTTCATCCTCTTCGCTTTCGCGATCGTGTACGTCTTTTTACCGTTTTCGTTATACGAAGCACTCATCTCTGGATAGTGCTGGGATAACCCTCGCATTCACGATCCCCCGGGTACCAGGCCTGAATTTCAACACCTTCGAACCCCTTCAGCCAGCGACCGGAACTTTCAATAGCAGTGTACCCACAGAATTCTCGCGTGCACCGGCTAATTTCTCCTTCCCCGCCTTCGCGTCAATTCAAGTAGACACAAGTTCCAACTACCTGCCACTTACCATCACCCAGATGACAGCGCAAGTCTTTGACTCAGACACTGGTTACCAGGTCGCAACATCCATCTTGGAGCATCAAACATTCGCTGCGAAGACCTTCTCCAATCTCAACCTTCCTTTAAACTTCTCATACGTCGCCGAAAATTCCTCTGACATAACTTGTGAGTAGCCTGATAGCCAACTGTATGCGAATTGATCACCGACTTTCTTTCGTAGGGACTAATTGGTATGACGCGTGCAAGAACAAGGCTCTCATTACTGGCGGTGTCCGCCCAGGTAAGCTTTTTGTAGTTCTGCTATCACAAGTCCATGACTAATGCTCCTGCAGGCGTCAACTTCCGCTTGGACATCTTCATGAAAATTGCGGGCCTTACTGGTCAGCATAGCGCTGTGAACCAGGTCTCAAGTGCTACTTGCCCTATTGAACTCCCCCTCAATAGCTCATAATTCTCCATGAGTCCTCATATCATTCGACATTTCTCTTTGGACATAAATATCTGGCATACTCTCATTCGTGACTTTTTATCATCTACCTGCATCGGACGTTGGCATATGCAAGACTCTTACCTACCTTAGATAATACATTTGCTTTGAGTCATTCTTTTGTGTCTATGCTCTATTTCACTGATCAATACATTATAATCTCGCGGAGCAGTCGATGGTTGCGGGATGGGAATCTGAGCCTAACACGGACAGGTATGTAAGCTTTTCAACAATTCTTCAGTTTGACCTCAATGACTATCATCGTTAGGCGTCATACGCAGTATGCATGCATGCGTGACGATGGCTTAGTCTTGTTCGAAATGCAACTATTTCGAGCGGTCGCCATATGTATTGACAAACGACTGGAGGCTGACTCCTGCTTTCGTCCCTCTCGTGACACGATGTATCGCCGACAGCCCTCGACTGAGAGCCGCAGTTCCACCACCCCAAGCGTGCGTCGATGCTCCGGACAAGCCAGGCCGTTTCCTCTTGAACCTAGTACAGATGAATCCCAAGAGGATAGGAGTTTCGAAGTCAGCGATCACAACCCGGATTCTGCATGCGAAGAAGACTTAAATAACCTACCTATCCGACGCCACCCTACCGTTGTGCTTGTCCAGTCCAGCCGCCGCCCTTCCCAGCGATTTGTATCAGGTCCTCTGCTTCCAGCCTTCAACGCCTTGGCTGCAAGATCGCCCGCACGCACCGTGACCCATGTCGTTGTGACTCCCGATTCAGTATCCTCAGGTCTACTGTCCGCAAGACCATCGGAAGCCACCCCCACTCAAGAGCCTGTAATCTCACTTGTATTGGACGCAAGACCATCAGATGTCGAGCTATCAAGTCCGCAGGAATCTGTGGACTGTTGCAGTCCTAGCCTCAGGCAATCTTCGCCCTCCAATTCGGATAGTGTGCCTTCGCCTGCCTCAAGTAGCTCAGCTATCCTATCCACTGGATTCTCTACCTCTCCCCGCATCCGGTGCACCGGTCCTGTGGAACCCGATATAGCTCGTCCGTACGCCGAGGCAGATGCAGGGTCAATGGATGCATCACGCAGGCAATCCAATGACTCAGAGTACTCGCTCATTTCGACCGTTACTGCTGTCTCTATGAGACCTCAACCAGCCATTGACAGTGGTCGCACGTCTCTCATACTTGCGCTCAAGACTACGGATCGTTTCACGCACAGATGGCCCAAGCCCAAGGCCTTGCAAGCGGTTCCCGTTATGGATGGCAACAGTATCAGCCTTCCAAAAAGTCCAAGTCAAACCAACATCGCACTGCTGGGCGCGGAAATGGGGCTTGAAGTACAGATTGTCACCAGTGACACTAAATGGACATCGCACAAATGGTGTCTGCTAGCGTCGGTCATTTCCGTCTTCGGGTGTGGCTTGGTCTGTCTCGCTTGTGCCGTATTCACCTGGATAGAAGGTTACCCAAGCCAGTCTTTTGCATCGCTGGCGTTACTCATCCTGTATTTTTAGGCTGGGGCTTTGCGGCCGTGGTGCTGACCGCAGATTATGACATACTCATATTCATTGCATTGACAGGATCCATCTGCATCTTCACATCCATTATTGGTCTTGCCGGCGTCATCCTGGATTCGCGCCGCCTGCTCGCAGCTTATGCCATCCTGCTCTGGCCCGGCTTTATGTCGCTGATTACTGTAGGCTATCTCGCATACAAACGCGCCACTTTCGCGCTCGACGACAAGCTCGATGAGGCTTGGAGCGAAGGATTCACTTCACAAGGCCGTCTTGCTATCCAAGAGTCTTTGCGATGCTGTGGCTATTTTGATGCACTTCATGAGTCCATATTTAATAAGCGCTGCTTCCCGCGTACAGTACTCCCGGGGTGCAAAGGAGAGCTTTATCGCTTCGAGAAGAAAAGCCTCGGGGATATGTGGATTGCCGCATTCACACTGGTTCCCCTTCAGATATTGAACATCGTCATTGCGCTTGTTTGCGCAAATCATGTCACCAAGACATTTGGAGAGGGTGTCACACCTGCGTATTGCAGGCTAACGGCCGCTGATGTGAAGAAGGATGCGGATCAATTGCTACAATGCTCGGACAGCGACGACGACGACCTTTAGCAGTTTACCGCACATATACATCACATGATAAATTCATGCTGGCAATACATTTGACCATCAACGTATTATGCATATACATGCGTGAATCCTCCTTTGTTTCAAGTGCTGAACGTCAAGATGTTCTCTCGGATAGTCAATCGCACACTTCTTTCCGCTATCCACTCGAAGCGAACACATTCCAGAGCGGCCGCAATGGACATGGTAGCTATGCAAAGAATTAAAACAGTGTATAGAAGGTGTGCTGAATATCTTACCTGCATCTCCAACATTGAAAGCCAGTGTTTTGAAAGGATCAGAGCCACCATGCCCTTGGCGAGGTGGAGCCCCTGGAGTGAAGAAGCTCGCAAAACTCGACCCAACTTTCCACACAAGCACCGCGCCTTCTTCCAACGAGACTGTCACCAATCGGCGTCCATCTGGCGAAAAGCTACAGGCGGCAATGCGCTTCTTGTGCCCTTCCAAAACATACAGCCGCGTGGCGGTCTTCAGGTCATACATCACTATAGCGCCTTCACTAGTGCCGACAGCTAATCGTTGATTTGGCATGTAGAAGTCTACAGTCGGGAACCTGGAATGCAATGTTTAGTCGACTGTAGCTTGTCATGTTATGACCGCTCACGTTTTCACGACGTGGCCCAGAATCTCGGTGGCAGCATCAAGAACGGCCTCCCGGCTGGCCGTAGAATTCGGATCCAAAGACTTAACAACGGCCTCCATCAGTCGAGGAAGATTGGGATAGAGCACCAATGGCCTCTGCAATTCGAGTAAGAGCGAATCCAGGTCAATGGCTGTGGGCTTACTTTTCGAATCAGGAAAGCTACCAGCTGCATGGTCGATTTGCGATGATCGACATTACGAGGGTGGAGAATATCTAGGCCCAATGTCGTCATGAATAATGGCGTATTGCTTGCTGCGATGTGCAGAACAGCTAATCTAGCTTGCGGCCCGACATTCTGAGTGGAGATTGACTCCTTGCGAGAGCTAGTGGCCAGCGTAAATAGTGCTCGGAGGATTTCTATGGCGTCTACGTAGTGCTGCCAGATGTGGTATCCCCGGGAGCATAGATCAATGGCCAATACCCTATGCATCGATTTTTCGTCATGTAGATAAATTGCAATCGACTTGGAGATATCGGTGAGCGCACTGTTCATAAGACATAAACAGTGATAATAGAGTAGGGGCAGATCAAGCAACGTACCTGGTCGATATAAGGCTGTACTTCTCTGCGGCTATGTAGCCGCATACAAATAAGGCCATAGCTGCTGGCAGGAGCTCTTTCTCGGCGTCGGGCTGTAGGCATGGCACTATCCATGCAGATTATAAGTCGAAAGTTCATGTTCAGCTGTAGAAAAGAACTCGCGATCATGTTGCCAATGTTCGGCAAGAACGATTGATTCTTCGTCTGACAGCCGGACGACTCCTGCATCAAAAATGATTCTGGAAGAGTGGCGCATTTCATCTGCAACATAGATATAGTCATTCAAAAGTCTCCATATCGAGCACACTCACTTGAGGTCTCGAACCAACTACGGGCTAGAACTGATAGACTGGGAGGTTTGAAAGATTTCCCCACTACCTGTGCCAACGATGTTGTATAAAAGGCGACCACGGTGTTGCAATCGGCAGAGAGATCTAATCGTTCGGTTTGATTCGATGTCCACACAGAGAGAAAAGGTGACGAACTGTCCAGTAGACCAAGAACACGGGTCACCGAAACGATAGCCAGCGCCAAAGACGCTGACCACTCAGCTGACACAGACCATGAATCTTGGGAGCCTTGAGATGTGCGGAGAACTACGCAGCCCATACTGTTGGATGTGTTTGGTAATCGAATTGGTGTAGCGAGCCAACTGAACACACCTGCTCATACCAGTGGAGACCGATGATGGAGGGACCCCCAGCTTATTTTGGCACACGAATTCGATGTCGCCACTAATTCCATTCGTGAGCAACATGGACAACATTGCGCGAATGCGTGACACATGTGCGACTGTTCCCGTATCTCTTTCAACTTCGACAACTTTGAGAGCGGCAACAGCGCGTGAGATGAAAGCCTCCAGATCCACGAGAACTGTGCATACTATTTGTGCACAAAAATCAGCACATCGCTTAAAGGAGATCTTAGGCCAACCCACTGGCATCCAATCCACCGGAAAGGGTTGGCAAAGTTTTGAGCATAGAGCTGGCAAGCAGGCTCCCATCACCTAGTGACCTGTCCAAAGATAAATTATATGAGAGTAGTCTGATAATGCGGAAAAACCTACAGCTCCGTCCATCCTCCTTGCGCTACGAGTTCTTCAGCCTTATCTACGCTGGTTGACCTCCAGAATTCCGTGGTT
>JACXVL010000706.1:4073-24976 GCA_014898675.1 Athelia sp. TMB | reverse complement strand
CAGCTTCAATTCATTCGAGGAGCATTGAGATGCGGGGCAGCCGTGGAAGCACTGGAAGGGGGCATGGAAGGAAACGCGAGAGTAAATAGGAGTGAATGCGTAGAAGTTTGGCGATGGATACCTGCACGTGCACGGCCGCGGGTTGTATCGGAATGGCAACTTGGGAAGGACGTGAGACGAAGGAAGGTTACCCACAAGAAGGACGTCAAATCACGACGGGCATTCTCTGCCAAAAAGATGCGCTTGATGAAAGCGATAAGAGCCGCGCATCGTATACGGGTCACAATAGCCATATCGTCATCTTGCAATTGGGCGTGAGTTGTTGCAGAGGGGATATTGCAGGGCACGAGTCGACGTGTGTGCTGGACTGGTAATAGTACTCTGGACGCCAGAGCATATGCATAAGCTGAGTGAGTCGTCGCGATCACGTGTCTGATTGAAAGACGTGCAGTTTGCTGGCAGTGATATTAACGTTGTCTCTCATATTGCATCAAATGGCACTTGCGCTCGACACGAATGTTGTCATGCACAAGATGGACAGCATATATGAGCGTGAACCCAGCGCGGTGCAGGCGACTGCCTTCTATAAATGCCAAATCGACGCGTTCTACGCCATCCAAGTCTGATTCCCAGTGCCAAGTCGAAGGACATGAGGCCCTCTCGCAAACTTACTTCCGTCCACACGCACGCGTCTACAAGAAATTCAGAGTTCAGAAAGCTGCTCATTGACGAAGAGTACATACATTCAGGTAATCGAACTGAAGTCCGTTCGTAGCGACAGCTCATCCACTTCCCAGTCAGCTTCCTAAACCCCCTGGAATGAACCTCGACTCACTCGCTATGAGGAACACAGCCCCTTCATCTCTTAGGAATACCGACTCGTTGATGTTCTTTTGCATGCTCTGCAACAACTGTATGGCGCAACCGCAACACCGTTCCGATTGTGGCCGGGCCCATTTCAACGCATCTTCGTTCCTTAGACCCGGCGCGCAGGATGATTGATTTGCATACGCTTCGGAAGCGTCGCCGAGCTGGATGGAAGGAGAAAGTCCTGAAATTCTGTCATGGACGTAAAGCTGAAGGAGAGTGCACTAGCGGTCTACGCTCGTGAAGTTGACGAAGTTAGGACTACCTCGGTCGATTCCCCCCTCCCTCCCGCTTCTCTGGCTCGGGAGACCTCGTTTCTCGTTTCTCTCGTTCTTCGCGATCTCGGAAAGCCGCAGCATCGATAACTCCACGAGCACGAGCGAAGAGGTTGCGGCAACTCGTATCAGCACTGGAGGAAGTGGTGCTGAATCAGCTGAGGTGGAATAGCATGGCCTATAGTCATCGAGCGCATGTTGAAAGTGAAATCATCAGACAGCGTGGATGTGGAGGGTGAGGAGAGAGTAGCACTGGATCGTGATTGCGATGGTAAACAGGAAATCTTGGGGATGTGAATCTGTGAGAACGCGATTATTAGCGCCAAGATCTCGTCCATAGGCTATACAAAGCAAAAAGAGAAGGCTCACAATGAACGCTGAGTCTTGAAGTCATGTTACACTGCGCCGCAGCTGCTCCGGTATAAACCGGTACGTCTTCCTCCCCCTTCTGCTTCCTATATTTTGTATCCCGTTTTCCCATCTGCTCCTAGTTGCGCTTGGGTAAGACGCTACGAATCTGAAGTAGCACAAGTCTCCTCGGGCACCTCGAGCGTATCGCCGTCGACGGCCGCGTATTCGTTCAGGAGGAAGATGCCGAGGAAGGTCCACAGGCTCGAGTCCATGACATTGGACATGCCAGATTGATAGGCACGCGGCAGGTCCTGGAATGTGATGTCCTTGAGAATCTGTCTGCTGCTCTCTCTGCGAGCCGCCTCGTGCAGCAGCGCATACAGTGTTCTCCACCACGGTCATGTCTTCGTCTCTGCTGCTGGCCCATGCGGAGGAAAGAGCGGCGGGGGCGAAGCGCAGCTTCGAGCATGTTGAACCCGATCGCAGAGACACGCTCGAGCTCGCTTGGTGGGAGCTCGAGGTCGATGATCTGCCTGTGTCGCAGCGGGTTTATGAACTCGACTGTTGAGCTACGCGTCCATATTGCGCGCCGTGGGCGGAGAGCTCAGACGAACAGCGGCTCACCCCAGTCGCACTCGGCGCCATTCATATGATGATGTTTGAAGACCAAGCCGCAGGTGTCGCATCGCGTGTCATCCCTTCCGTGTAGAGCGCGGACGTGCGGGAAAATGGTGTGCGTGGCCCGGGAAAAGACGATCGAGCCGGCCCAGGCGACGCGTCCATGTATTGGTCATGGTGGGGGCGGCACTGGGTAGTTCTCTGCCCTGCTGGCGATTGGACAATAGGCATGACGAGTCGGATGACGCGAGAAGATGGCGCGCATCGTCGTCGAGGGTAGCCATGTACTAGTCAGGGAGACGTGTAATGTTCTGTTCTTTGTTGGTGACTGGGTTGGACAGGTTGAGCGATCAGAGGAAGGCGCAGCGAGGGCGCATGAGGGCGCATGACATGACATGTTGGCCCGATGACGTGACGGGCGGCGCGCATCGTCAACCAAGCAAACACCGGGACTCGATTTTGTGGTGTGCTGGATTCGGACTATCCGACCCGCCGTCTGCCCTTCAATTTCTAACGCCAAATCGTCAAATAAGCATGAATCATCTTCGACATTTCCTCTCAACTCTCCCGTGGCTTTTCCCCATGTCCATCGACACTCATCATCAACTTCCGTCTGTGCGTGACAGAGTCCGACTTGCAAGGCGTTTGTGATGGCGAAAGCGTGATAGGCTGCTTGAAAATGTGATGAACCCAGGGCATCAGAGGAACAGAGCTGCATCGCCGCCGCGGGGGGAAGGGCGATAGGGGGGAATCTCGCAGATACATATATCGAAGTTGTCGATGGCTTCAATACGCGCAGCATGCTGCAGCATGGCGCACTTGAGATAAGAGAGAAGTCTAATGAACATTGTATTAGCTCTATGGGAGTCTGAAGCGGGGATGGACGTACGATTGGCTGGTGAGCACGACTTCCACTCCGCGCGACCTCAGCGCTCAGCACCAGTGCGGCATGCTACGACTTGCATTCCGCGTTGCCCTATGCGAGCAAATTCCAGGCCAGTTCCCGCGACACCCAGTCTGCTTCCCTACTCAAATCCCTCGCATGCTATATCGTCTCACAGCCTTTCTCCCGACCACGCTCCCATCTGCGACTCCCAAAAGCAAGGAATCAACTTGACTGCTTCGTTTAGCTCATCTCTGCCAGTGCCACAGCTGTTCCCCGTGGTTGCAATGCGCGGAGTAAGGGAAATTCCTGAAAGCCAGAGAGTGCTGAAACATTCAGTTGGGCGTGGCACTGGCGGCACACGCCTCAGGTAGCTGCAGATGTGTCGAGACTTCCTTGACGTGCTACCATGCTATCATTGCGAATAATGTGAATTTATGAGAAGACAAAGTCACTCGAGAAGGTAATGAGCGGACGGAGCGAGACTCTGAGAAGTCGGAGTCATCGGAGGTGCGACCACTGTGATCACGTGGAAGTTGTAACCGAGCCGCCCATCCATTTCCCCTTTCTCCTTGCCTTCTGCAAATCTTCTCGTTCAAAGAGAGACTGCATACATAATGATACAAAACAAATGAGAGAGCCTTTATTACAAGTGCGATTATAAATTGCTCATTGCGTACCACATATTTTATATTCAACAGAGCAGAGACATAGCCACTTGAAGTCGAGTGGCGCTAAGCTAAGTGTCCAAAGCAAGAAGCGCCATGTATAACGATACATCCTATTCAAGATATTCTCATTCAGTGGTTGTTCAATGTGAAGCTCTCGACAGGGACACCTGCTCGACTACTTGCTATGGATCATTCATCATCTTCGGCGCCGCCGTCCTCGGCGTCCTCACGCTCCGTTTCTGACTGCTCGGCGCTACATCATAAGCCATCCTCCCCAGACACTGACTCCTCCGGCAATGATCCAACAACATTCTCGATTTTCCAAGAGCACCGGGCTGCATCAACCTCCAAGCCAATCTTGAGGAAGTGATCGCGCGCCTGGACTAACAAAGGTTCCCCTTCGGTGCGCTGGCCCTGCGCGAGGAGATTTTCGCCCAAAAGTTCTAAACATAGACATTCTTCATAGCGATTACCAATATCCCGAGATTGACACAAAGCCTCTCTCAATGTCGCTGAAGCGTCCGAAAATGTCTTCTGTTTGACTAAGATTTCGCCCAAGGCACGCAGGCATTGGGCAGCACCGAGACGATCCCCGATCTTCAGAAACTCGGCGCGAGCATCCTTCAAAGAATCAGAGGCTTTGTCGTATTTCTGCTCCCCTTGAAGGATTAGTCCCAGAGTTCGCAGGCACTGTGCGGCACCAACATCTTCGCCCATTGCAAGAAACTCACGGCCAGGCCAGTTCCAACGACACCCCCTCTGCTTCCCTACTCGAATAGTATCCCCGCAGGCGATATCATCTCGCCGCCTTCCCCCCAACCGTCCTCCCGACTGCGACTTCGTAACGACTCGACTGCTTCGTTAAGCGCATCTTTTCCAGTGCCGCAGCTGTTCCTCGCAGTTGCAATAAGCGGAGTAATAGAGACTCCTGAGAGCCAGAGAGTGCTGAGACGTTCCTTTGGGCGCGGCACTGGCGGCACACGCTTCAGGTGGTGGCAGATGTGTCGAGAGTTCTTTGACGTCAATTCATGCTATCATTGCGAATGATGTGAATTTATGAGAAGACAAAGTCACTCGAGAAGGTACTGAGTGAGCGAGACTCGTAGAAATTGTTATTGTAGACATCGGAGCTGCAACCCAGTGTGATCACGTGGAAGTTGTAACTATCCGAGCCGCCTGTCCATTTCCCCTTTCTCCTTGCTTTCTGCAAATCTTCTCGTTCAAAGAGAGACTGTATAAATAATGATACAACACGAATAAGAGAGTTTTGGTTACAAGTGCGACTTTAAATTGCTCATTGTGTACCACACATTTTTATATTCAACAGAGCAGAGACATAGCCCCTTGAAGTCGAGTGGCGCGAGGCCAAGTGTTCAAAGCAAGAAACGATAGATCCTATTCAAGAGATTCTCATTCAGTGGCTGTTTAATAGGAAGCACTCGACTGGGACCTCTGCTCGACTACTTGCTATGGATCATTCATCATCTTCGGCGCCGCCGACCTCGGCGTCCTCACGCTCCGTTTCTGACTGCTCGGCGCTACATCACAAGCCATCCTCCCCAGACACTGACTCCTCCGGCAATGATCCAACAACATTCTCGATTTTCCAAGAGCACCGGGCTGCATTAACCTCCAAGCCAATCTCGAGGAAGTAATCGCGCGCCTGGACTAACAAAGGTTCCCCTTCGGTGCGCTGGCCCTGCGCGAGGAGATTTTCGCCCAAAAATTCTAAACATACGGATTCTTCATAGCGATCACCAATATCTCGAAATAGATCCAAAGCCTCTGTCAATGTCGCTGAAGCGTCCGAAAATATCTTCTGCGGGATTAAGATTTGGCCCAAGCTCCGCAGGCATTGGGCAGCACCGAGACGGTCCCCGATCTTCAGAAACTCGTCACGAGCTTCCTTCAAAGCCTCAGAGGCTTCGTCATACTTCTGCTCCGCTTGAAGGATTTGTCCCAGAGTTCGCAGGCACTGAGCGGCACCAACACCTTCGCCCATTGCAAGAAACTCGCGGCGGGCTTCCGTGTGCTTGATAGACGCTTCAGAGTACTCCGACTGCACGTAAAGGACGTTGCCCAAGGTCATCAAGCAATGGGTGGCGCCAAGATGGTCCCCGACCTTGAGGAACTCTCCGCGTGCCTCGGTCAGCATGGCGGAAGCCTCGAGGTTTTTGCCCCGCACGTAGAGAACATCTCCCAAGCCCTTCAGACACCGGCCAACTCCGGCGGGGTCATCGAGGGCGAGGAACTCATCGCGTGCCTGCGTGAGCATGGCAGTGGCCGCGGGGTACTGACAATGCATGCGAAGAATGTCTCCTAACATGTACGAGCAGTGGGCGGCTCTGAGGTGGTTGTCAGTGCCAAGGAAATGGGCTCGTGCCTGCGTGAAGTTACTGCTAGCTTCAATGAATCTGCTCTGTTTGTAGGCAATCTCGCCTGAGATCTCCCAGAACCGAGCTCGCATCGCGGAGTCTGCCGCCGGTTCCAATGGGGAGATCATCTTCAGGATATCGGTAGATGGATATGTCAGGTAAAAATGCCATGACATATCAATGGCGATGTCAACAAGTCGCGCAGTGATATGATATCGAACAGCGTGGTTAATTAGATTGCTGATGTTGCCGACCTCGGGATTCAGAACCTCGTTGGCCTTGATGCGATCGGGGCCATATTGTGCTGTCGCATGGATACCAACTAGTTTCCAAAATATGTCATACATGCATTGCACGTGTTCTGAGTCGGGGGGATGGTGTTGAAGGACAAAATGGCGAATTGGAGATAAGACACCCAATTTAACGCCAGAGGTATACGCCAGGGCGAATCTCCGAATACGTTGGAGATCAGAGCTTGCGGTGTCAAATGTCTCCTCTATGAGTTCCAATCGCTCCTGCCACTGCAACAGACCGTCTGGCAGAAGGCAAAGCATCCCGAGAAGCTGTATCGCCCCGGGATTGCCACTGGTGTCCAGTAAATTGATCGATAAGGCAATTGATACCTCGACGCTTTCGAGCCGATCTTTTGTGAATCGATCCAGGGTAAGCATCTGTGTTTTCTTCTTCTGCCATTGCTTTAACGTAGACTCGGGAGTCAAGTCCAGACTGACTTGAGCGAGTAAGTGGATTGCTAGAGGGACACGATCCAATTCTTTCAGCACTTCATCCAAGATCTCGTCACCGGAACTCGAGCCGCGACAAAATGTGGGGTTGATAGTGAGAAACAATTTCCTGGCGGATTCTAGAGATAAAGGAAGAATCGTTTGAGACCACGACCATTGGAATGCACTCATAGCTGGGGGGCTGTCCGCGCGCATTGTGATAATAAAGGAAGCAGTGATGGCACTCTCGATCATTTCCAGGAGACTTCTGATGGCCGCGTGATCTTGTTGCGCATCCCAAATGGACTCAAAGTTATCGAGCAGGAGCAGAGTCTGCGATGAAACGTGCAACGCAGAACGCAATGCATCGATCGGGTTGGTGTTAGCGGGGATGGACGCTTGCATGATTTGGAGGATACGCAATGTCAGAGCATCTACCGTGGTAACACCATCACATGCGACAAAGAAGGTACGACCGTCGTATTTCCTGATGACATCTGCGTGGTGAAGGACGTGAAGCGCAGCGGAAGTTTTGCCGAGGCCACCGGCGCCTAGGATGGCAATGCTCTGCTGCTCGCTGCCGCTGCAGAGCTCTGCGAGCTCTTTGACCAGTTCGTCTCGTCCGTAGAATATTTTTGGAGGTCCTCGCTGAGCGGGTGGTGGATCGACACTTTAAGACTATATCAGCCCAAGTACTCTGGCTCTTTGAATGCGGCCTACCTGGTTTGGACCTTTTAATGCGGCACGAATGAATCAAAAATGATAGCAAACAGAAACAGGAACAAACTCACTGATTCATGGGGAAGAAGCCCGTCGATTTTAAGAGTTAAAGACGACTGGCCCGTTATAAGAGAATCCAGGCCCGCTCTAAGAGAAAGGAACGAGGAGATCTACAAGCCTTGAGCGACACCGAGCTATATAATTTGGGATAGCTAGCACATACCTTGAAGGTCTCGATCTCTTGAGCAATTATCTCCTTGCACTGGATTATGCTGTCCGCAGTTCCTGCCGCGCCGAGCAGTTTATTGGCCCAGTTTCGACTGGACAGCTCTGTTAGAATTCCGTGCACCTGTTCAAAGCTTCTAAGATACAGGTATATTAGGGGATATATCAACTAGATTAATATGTTGCACTTACCGCTTCAACCGTCTGACGTCGCTCTCTAGCTCGCCATCAGCATCTGGGTTCTTGATGTGCACACCGTCGCGAGCTACAAGCACACGTTGAATGACATCCACGAGCCTTCCGATGTAGTCGATGAGGCTGCGGCAATGGCCCTCGTTATCTTTTATTTTCTATGATATATATCGGTCATTTGCTAGAATGCACGTGTCGCGAGAGAACGAGTTGACCTGTACAATGTCAATGATCTTGCACCCGATGTCGCCCACGGCCTGCAAGCCAGGAACGTTCACCCCTCCGCTTCCCAGACTCGAGAGAATTGAGCAGATGTTCCGAGCGGTCTCGAGGACCGGGAATCCAGCGTTCTGAGGCGGGCTCTGTGGTTGGTTTGACTGCGCGCTCGGGGCAGGACTGGGGCTTCGTGAGACAACGCGAGCCTTGAGGTTACTGAGCTTCAAGTTCCAAGGCATTCGATGCGGGGGATATGTGTTTGCTGGATGATGGTAGACGGCAAGGTCGATAGGAGATAGACGCCCTACCGGTCAGATATCAGCACATTGCCTTGAGGCAAAGTTCCAAATGAAATACACGCACGTTACGCCGGATACGCGGATGGTCTGTTTATCTGATATACAATGCGGCTGTATCCGTGAGGGCGACATTGATAGCGCAGCAATCGGTCTCGATGGGTCAGGATGGGTCTCGTTCTTCGAGTGGCGTGATGTGTGGACACGGACGCCTGCTATGCACGTGGCCGGGGAATAATCAAGTAGGCTAGTAAGCAGATAAGCTTGCAGATAGATAGCGGAATTACCGGATATCTGATTCACAGCATTGCTCGTGGCAACTTCATCCGCAGGGAGGGGCTAAGAATACGAGTATGAGTCCACTGATCCGGTCATAACGAAGGAGCAAGGTTATATACCCAATTCCTTGAATAACCACCTAGAATGAGGTATATACAACAAGTGAATGAAGTATGCCTTCCCGCAGGAACTAGAGTCACGGATACTGGCACGGCACTGGTGCCTCCCGAGTGCCTCATTTCCTTATCGTCTCCAGACATGATGATGCATGATGCCCATCGTCATAATCAGCGCTAACGCAAGGAGAAGTCGCCGCAAAATCATCATTTGATTAGCTTCCGCCTTTCTTTTGCCCTTCCCTGCACCTACCCGCTCCACCCGCAAATCCTTGCATGGGCGGCCAATTTGGTCGCGCACAGACGAGTAGTGACGTGGGCTTCAAATTCATACTGCAGTGTCGAGAACGGAGGGGCACGGAGTGCAGATCTTCTGCTAGGGTTGGTGAAGGCCGTAGCAAGCCAGCATGAGGCATCCTGATGGGCGAATCGAACACACCGAGCTTGGTAAATTTGATAGCTGAGGGGATGCCAGAATATGTGGACTCAACGTCAGTATCAACATGTATTCTTCTTCCTTCATTCAAGCCAGTGCGAGGGAAACGACTTACGGTGGATTCTTTTTTTCTTTCATTCTGTGCTCTTCATTCGCCTTCCACCCATACCCTTCTTCGCTCTGCAACTGCAAATGATTGTCGGTTCGATTAGGTGCAGAAGACCCACGTGAGGAAGCTGGTCGTGACCAAATTGAAGCGCCGCGATCTAGTCGGTGGAGCTGTGGGTAAGGACGCGTAGAGAGAAGGGGATGGGAGGCCCAAGAATGTCCAGGGGGTTATTTTCAGCTATAGTTCGCACAAGGAGCACTAAGATGCAGGGCAGGCGGGAAAGCACGGGAAGGGGGCATGGAGAAGGAGAACGCAAAAGCAAACACGCAGAGAGTTGGGGACGAATACAGACTGTATGGGGACGGGAAGGAGGCGAAGCAAAGAAGGAAGGACGGGCACAAAAGGACGTGCGATTACGACGTGTTTCTCCGCCGAAGAAGGGGCGCACTGAGAGAGAGAGTTGCGCCGACATTTGCCATGCCGCCATCTGGCAAATGAGCTTGTTCGCCACTTGCCTGTAGTTAGATCTAGCCCGTTTTTCTGTATGGTGGCCGTAGAACCATAAGCTGAGCAAGTCGCGATCGCGTGCCAGGTTGAATGACGTGCCGCTGCCGTCATGGCTCTCATCTAAGATCCGCACTCGCAACTACATACTCCGCGCAAGCTGGAATGCATACACGAACTTTAGCCCAGCGCAATGCATATGGTTGCGAAATGTCAAATGAGACAATGGTGGGGACATAAGACTCTCTCGCGAGACCTAATCTCGATCAAATACATGCGCCTGAAAGACATTTAGGTTCCAAATCACTACCGGATAGCTAAGAATACATACAATCAAGTCGCCTTTGAGTCAATTTTCATTTGCAGCCAAGCTCGTCCATTTCGCAGCCAGTTTCCAAGTTCTCCCCAGCTCGCTCGCTCGCAGGACCTCGACCACCTTTCATGTCTTCAATACTGCCATTCCGCCTCCGCGGTTCTTCCAGGACCACCAATAATGCAACTTCAATAGCTTTCTGGCCATAGATGGCACTAGTTCAACCAAAGGCTGGTCGTCACCGCTTCCGCAGCTCCGGTGTACAAGATGATCAATGTGAACATGCTTTGGAAGTATCGCCTCCCCGGCCGAAAGGATATCGCCTTGAACATCCTCCACGAAAAGGGTGTTGAAGTAGGATGCTGTGACGGCATACGCTCTTGAGGGTGCCAAAGTCGCATTCTCAGGGCTGCCTCGCCCGACTTCATCCTCCGCCTCCGGCTCCCCGCCCTACGTCTCTCATATCACACATTGCCACGTTCCCACTCTTTCATCCCGTATCTTGGAAACTGACGAAGAAAGGATAGGCTTGGTGGGCGAGCGAGGAGGCCACAGCGAGTCTTGTCAGCACCAGAAGTGAGGTGAGGTGGGCCTGAATGAAGCTAGAGCCTGCAGCCGGAGGTCGAGCCTATGTTGGATATAGAAGCACGAGAGACTGTCGACGCGGACGACGTGAAAAGATGCAGATTGGCACTTGGGCGCGCCAAAAGCGGTGACCTGGAAACCTTGAGTTATGAGAGCCTGCATGAATGGCAGTATGAGCATCTCCCATATGAGAATAGAAAGCGGAAGGAAGGGACTTACAGCTGATTCTGCCTCTCAAGCGCTCATGCCACGCGTTATCCGGCTGCTGCACCTGCTCGGGAACGACTGACTCGCCGCCACCTCCGGCGCATCTTCCGCCTCTAATTTCTATCGTTTCGCGTGACCTGTCCCTCCTGCTTCTTTCTCTACTTGGACCTAAGAGAGACGAAGTGGGCGTGGAGCTACGCAATTCGGTCGCCTGAAGCCCCAATCATATCTGCGCCAACGGTCTCACCCTCGTACAGAGGAAATCGCGAAGGTTTAGGAAGTCGATAGACGTGTCGGAGTGACAATCTAAGCGATGATGGTGAGTTCGATTGAAAGGGCAAAAGAGGCAAGCAGGATCGTACCTTCTCGTATGACCGGTGGGCAGCAATATGCACCAACTGATAGCCCTGCGAGGACAGCGTCGGACCGGGAGTAGGTTGGCAGCCCATAGCACACCGCTTCCACATGCTCTCCGCGAGTGCGCGCGAACCGCGATGCGTTCCACTGCCACGCCTCTTGCGCGGTTGCCCGCCCCCGCATAGGCATCCCCATCTGCGGAAGGAGAAGAGGCGGCGGGGCGAAGCATCTTAGGTCCAACCCTCGAGCGCTTGCATGGGGCGCACATTCAAGTGGTTGTCGTAGGTCTTCTCGATACCAGCATCAGCCCCTCCCTGAAAATGGAAGACAGATGGAATGCGTACCTTCGCGCGCCACGTGTGGCTTTCTTGCGTTGGTGAGACAAGAGTGAGATCGCAGGTAAACGAGAAGGAATGCGGCACAGATGTACGCGCGCCTGTGGGCCGCCTGGCGCGGTTTAGCGTGCGCTGCGGGATACTCGCTGTGAAACGTCAGAGCGGCCACAGGAAGCGGAGCGGTGTACGTGGTCAAGAGGCCAAATGAGGTCTATCGGCGAGTTAGCATCATGGAAAAGAGATTGAGGAGGGAGGGAGGAAGGGGAGGGAGGGAGGGAGGGAGGGAGGGAGGGAGGAGGAAACGTACCAAAGACTTCTTCAGCATTTCGTGTTCCCTATGCAAAGCCATTCCTGCACCATATCTGCCATCTCGAGTCTCTTCTCCGTGTGGACTGGTATCACCCTTCCCAAACGCGCGCACTCCTTGCCTTGCTGTCGCCAGCGCGACGGGGGTGCCAGAAGCGACAGCGACGTTGAGAATGATAGTGCAGCGCATCTATCGCGCGGGGAGCTTGTTAAAGGCGGTAGTGTTGTATAGGAGATCTGGAGCCTGCGGTACCTTGCTTTGGCCCCGGCTCCTGGAAGGCGGTACAGGTGTACTGTGTGCTCATGCGGGAGCCGGGAACGCGCATGCGTGCCAGCTCGTACCGAAGCTCCTTGAGCTTGTCATCAATGCTCCGCGTGTGCATAAGACACGTCCAACCACGAATGCGGGGCGGTCCGTGAAAGGTTGGAATCGCCCGAGTCTTGCTCGACGGCACTCGCGATAACGGGGACGCGACAGCGCAACAGTCACACCACGCGCGGCTCATATGTGCTCTTGAGCTCGAATGCGCAATGGCGGGCGCGGGTAGCTCGAAGAGAATGCACGCGTTGATGGCAGCGAAAGTGGGAGCCCAGGATCAGGTGGAGGCAGCTTGGGGCGGAAATCGAAAGCGCAGCGCCGTCGACGTATCAGGTATGACATGAATGACGAGTCGGATGACGCGGAAGGCAGCCCGTGCATCGTTGTGCTTCAATCTCGTTGTGGACGATTGTGATAGATGAAATTGGAGCGATAAGGAGAACACAGCGAAGGCGCATGACATGACGCGTTGGCCCGATGACGTGACGGGCGGCGCGCATCGTCGACTGAGCAAACACCGGGACTCAATTTCGTGGTCGATTGGACCATGCCACTCGCCGCCTGCCCTCCAATCTCTTTAAACGCCAAATCGCCAAATGAGCATCGACGTGGCCACCATGGCCGCCCCAACTCTTCTGCGTTTTCTCTTCGTGTCCATCGACACCCATCATCAACTTCTGTCTGCGGGTGAATGAGCCCGACTTGCTGGGCGTGTGGGATTGCAAAACCCTGACAGGCGGCTGGAAGATGCGTTGAGCCAGGGGCTCCAGAAGAACGGAGGCGCACCGCCGTCACCGGCAGGCCGCAGAAGGCGATAGGGTAGAGACCCTCGGAGACAAATGTCGATGCTGTCGATAGCTTCGAAACGCGCAGCATGGCGCACTTGAGAGGAGGAACAAGCCTAATAAATATTGTGTCAGATCTATGGGAGTTCGATACGGGGACGACGCACGATTGGCTGGTGAGCATAACTTTCACTCCGACGCGCGACTTCAGCACCAGTGCGACATGCTATGATCCGTATTCCGTGTTTCCCTATACGATATATCCCAGGCCAGTTCCATCGACACCCAGTCTGCGTCCCTGCAGATTCCTTCGCCGCGATATCGCCTTTGAGTCCCGATCAAGCTCCCGTCTGCAATTTGCAAAGTAAAGTATCGACTTGACTGCTTCGCACAGCGCATCTCTGCTAATACCGCAGCTGTTCCCCGCAGTTGCAATAAGCTGAGTAAGGGGGACTCCGGCTGGAGAGTGCCGAGACAATGGATATTCAGTTGGGCGTGGCACTGGCGGCACACGCTTCGGGTAGTGACAGGTGTGTCGAGAGTTCCTTGGCGTGCTACCATGCTAACATTGCGAATGATATCAATTTATGAGAAGATCAAGTCGCTCGAGGAGGTACCGAGTGGCAGTGGGCAGAACGAGATGTCTGAGACATCGGAGACATCGGAGCGGGGACCACCGTGATCACGTGGAAGTTGTAACAATCCGAGCTGCCTGGCCACTTCCATTTTCTGTAAGTCTCTTCGTCCAGCAAGAGAGCGAATATATAATGAGAGAGCGTAATGGAGAGAATATTTTTTGTGGGTGTAACTATAAGCTGCCCACCGCAAACTGCCCATTTTATGTTTAACAGGCCAGAGCTGGAGGAGACACTTGAAGTCGCGTGGCGCTGAAGGAATCGAAAGCCAACTGTTCAGAGCGAGAAGTGTTATGTATAGCAATAGATCCTATGAAATGCATGCTCGTGTAATCGCTCGTCAATATGAGACACTCGGGCCCTGCTCGACTACTTGCTATAGAGATCATTCATCATCATCGTTGCCAACAACCTCTGCATCCTCACGCTCGGCTTCTGACTGCTCGGCGCTAGATAGCAAGCCATCCTCCCCAAATCCTGACTTCTCAGCCTCTGATCTAACAAAATTCTCGATTTTCCGAGAGCACCAGGCTGCATCACCCTCCATGCCAATCTCGAGGAAAAGATCCCGCGCCCGGACTAACAAAGATTCCCCTTCGGTGCGCTGGCCCTGCGCGAGGAATATCTCGCCTAAAGATTCTAAACATTGAGATTCACCATAGTGATTGCCGATATCTCGAAATTGATCCAAAGCCTCTGTCAATGTCGCTGAAGCGTCCGAAAATATCTTCTGTTCGACTAAGATTTCGCCCAAGGCCCGCAGGCATTGGGCAGCACCGAGACGGTCCCCGATCTTCAGAAACTCGGCACGAGCTTCCTTCAAAGCCTCAGAGGCTTCGTCATACTTCTGCTCCGCTTGAAGGTTTTGTCCCAGGATTTGCAGGCACTGTGCGGCACCAAGATCTGAGCCCATTGCCAGAAACTCGCTGCGGGCTTCCTTGAGCTTGATAGACGCTTCGGAGTACTCCGACTGCATGTAAAGGACGTTGCCCAAGCTCTGTAAGCACTGGGTGGCGCCAAGATGGTCCCCGACCTTGAGGAACTTGTCACGCGCCTCGGTCAGCCTGGCGGAAGCCTCGGGGTATTTCTCCTGCATGTAGAGAACATGTCCCAAGCCCCGCAGACACCGGCCAAGTCCGGCGGGGTCATCGAGGGCGAGGAACTCATCGCGTGCCTGCGTGAGCATGGCAGTGGCCGCGGGGTACTGACACTGCATGCGAAGAATGTCTCCTAACCTATACGAGCAGTAGGCGACTTTGAGGTGGTTGCTGGTGTCAAGGAAATGGACCCGCGCCTGCGTGAAGCTGCTTGTAGATTCCTTGTACCTGTTTTGTTTGTAGGCAATCTCGCCTGAGATCTCCCAGAACTGAGCTCGCATCGCGGGGTCAGCCGTCGGTTCCAATGGGGAGACCATCTTCAGGATATCGGTAGATGGATATGTTTTGTAAAAATGCCATGACATATCAATAGCGACGTCGAGAATTCGCTCTGTCGGTTGGTATCGCACGGCATGCTCAATAAGATTACTGATGTTGCCGATCTCAGGTCTGAGAGCCTCTTTGGCGCTGTCGAACTCAGGACCGAACTTCACCCTGGAATAGGTACCGACCAGTTTCCAGAATATGCCGTGTACGCATTGTACATGTTCTGAGTCGGGGGGATAGTGCTGAAGGATGAAGTGCCGAATGGGGGATAAGACACCTAACTTGTTGCCGGTAGTATAGACTAAGGCGAATTTGCGAAGGAGCAGAAAGTCGGATGGCGATGTTGGCAGACACTGGGCCACGAGTCCTAAACGAGCCTGCCATTGCAACAGCCCATCGGGAAGCAAGCAGAACATTCCCAACAGCCGGATGGCTCCTGGATGTCCGGTTCGCTCTAGAGACTTGATCGATAGCGACACCGAGACCTCGACGCTTTCCAGCTTATCTTCTGTGAAACTATCGAGACGAAGTATTTGTGTTCTTCTTTCTCTCCACTGCTCAAGCATGAATCGAGGCGAAAATCCCAAGCTGGCCTGCGCAAGTAAATGAATCGCAAGGGGGACGTAATCAAGCTCTTTAAGCAACTCTTCCAAGACTGCGTCGGAGTCTGGTAAATCTTTGCCACAGGAGTCATTTATGGCTAGGAAGATATCCCTGGAAGAGGCGGGGCTCAAAGGAGGGAGGCTTTCAAAGTAGGTCCACCGCACACCCGGTGGAGGGGTCGCTGCGCGCATCGTGATTAGAAGCGACGCTGACGAGGCATTAGACGCCTTCAGCAGCAAGTCTCGGATAGCGCCATGATCGGGTTCCGCTTCCCATACTGACTCAAAATTGTCGAGGAGCAGCAGAGTAGGTGCTGCGCCCATCAGCGCACGATGAACAGTATCGACCAGATTCTCTCCGGCTGGCACAGCAACTTTGATCACTTGCAAGATCCGCTGCGCAAGACCCTCGGTGGAAGTGAGGGCATCGCACCCGACGAAAAAGCGGCGCTCTTGATATCGAGCAATGACTCTCGGATGGTTAATCAGATGGAGGGCCGTGGAGGTCTTTCCCATTCCTCCAGGGCCGAGAATCACGATTTTTGGTTTCTCGGTGTGCGAGATCAATCCCGCAAGATCGGACACGAGATCGTCTCGACCGTAGAATATCTCGGGAGGCAATGGTTGCGATGGTGGCGGATGGGTAGTTGCTGGTTCAGATGATGAATAGCGATGGATATCATTCCCTGGCAAGATTGATTGTCAATGAGTAGCCTCAGCGGTAGAATTGGAGGTACCCCTACCTGCTGTCGAATCGACAATATAATTGTGGTTGATATAATGACCGGCGACCATTGTGACAGTGCCCGAGGTTCCGATTGCATTGAAAGTAGGCCCCTGAGCAGTGTCAATGACAGGTATGGATCGTTCATTGGCTTACATACCATGGCTATACTCCGGATTGCATGTGAAGGACCTGCAACAGCATCATTGATCGCGTCGATCTCTCCTAACCTTGCTTTCTTGCTTGTAAGCACAATGTCACTTGATTCAGAACTTGGTGCTCTGAGACTATTGTTGTGTATATCCATATGAGAAGATGAGGAAGTTAACCAGAGCTGCTCGAGTGACTATGGGAAAGCAGACCTAGAAGAAGCGCCCACACAGCATATCTTGCCGCCTGTCAGCCTCTGTCAGCTGTGCCGCCACAATGTAGCGCATATAACTTGCACGCTCTTGATGCTGATTCAAATTTTCTCCGTGTGCGCCAATGCTTGTGTACAATATAGGCATGTCACAACATCGAGTAGTCAGTCAGCGGTACATGGTTTGCGAGTACAAAGTTGAAAGGACGCGGTGCACACCACGCTGCGACCAGAACATCTCTGTGACTCATACATTATCGGGCGTTCTCAGCGAGCGTTGGAGATGTGCGGAGTTTCGTCGTACATTAAAATGCAATGAATGTGACCCGTCTTGACTAACCATCGTACTTATAGGAACGAGTAAGAACGATTGTACAGAATATCTCCGCCGCATGCGGCATAATCAGGCTCAAAGCTTTAAAGTCCAAGTACAAATGATATGGTTTGACCATATTCAAGTCGCAGCACGCACATCCTTTCATTTGTGTTTCTCCGCAAGGCGACGGAGCATCGAAACAGCCATGTATTCAAAGGCGAGAAGCAAAGCTGAAGGTTGAAAAGTCAAAGCCTGAAGATTGCGCTTCGAGGGTGCCCCGGACCTTCCAGCCGAGCAGAGGATCTCCAGGCGGGCAGGTAAGAAATAGGACCTCATGGCGATGTCCAGTACGTCGAGATTGGTAGTGTCCACTTTCAGGAGTGGCTACTATATGGAGTAGGGCGACAGTCTGCAGGGGACGGGAACCACAATGCAGCTGCTAACCTGCAGTAGAATAGGAGTATGGCTTTGTCATCGCGAGCGCTTCGAGATGATCAGCACTTCGTCGAGGCAGAGGATCACATGGGCGGCGAGGGGATTGCAGCACCATCTCGCCACAAATGGTGGACGATATTGATGGCGAGAGGGTTCACTGCATATGCGAACAAAGCAGCGCGATGCGTGTGCCTCGTCCCCGCATAGCTGTTCAATCGAAGCATTGTGGCGTAGCAGATTATACATCCTAGCACAAAGTTAGGGCTGACGATCATGAAGCCCTGTCGCGAAATATATATCTAGCCGCAGACACGCGCCTACAGGACACTCAGAATCCAGCTCGTAGCTCATTAGATTTGGCAAGAGTACATACGATCAAAGCGATGTCGAGTGATAATCGGGGTGAAGGCGATTCGAAACAACTCGTCCACTTCGCAGCCGGCTTCTCAGATCCTGCTCAGAAGGCGCCCTCCCCCACTCGCAGGACCATGCTCTGGTTCAGCAGCTCCACCAATTCAGAGACACCATCTCGTGGCTGCCCTTCCACAGGCTCTACGGCCGGCGAACGACGCAGCAGCGACGCCCCCTTAGCTGCGGGTTGGCCTAGTTCGACTAGATGCTGGTCATCTTCGCCTCTTCGGCTTCGGTGGGCAAGAGACACATGTGAGCATGCTTTGGACGTATGGTCTTCGTGGCTGGAAGCGCATCGTCTTGCTATGGAAGGAGAGTCGAAGAAGGGTGCTTTGGCGCTATACACTTGAGGGTGCCGGAGTTGCATACTCGAAGCTACGACAGCGCCTTCTCTATTGCTCCTAGCTTCTATAGCTCCCCATCTGTCGTTGCTCCCATCGCTTGTATCGTCTCCATCATTCAGCTTAGGAATCGATCCAGTATTGGTAGGCTCCGTAATTGCGAGGAAGGGGGTTCCGGCGACTCTGATCAGCACCCGAAGACATGGAGTTGGAGCAGCTGGGGTTGGGATGACAGGCCCAGTGGTCGGAGGGCAAGGTTATGTTGCGAGCAGACTCGGAACAGGGTGTAGCCGGGGATAGCGCTTAGTTGCGCTGACGGCGGTGAATGGGACAGGAGGTATGTGGGCCTGGGCATAACTAGCATCAGCATCTCGTGCATGAGAGATAGAAATGAAGAGAAAAGACGTACATCTGAATCTGACTCTCGAGTAGCTTACGCCGAGCTGTATCCGGGCGCATGTACGTAGACCGATCGGTCCTCTGGTGTGTTATCCGCTGCTTCCCAGGTCTTCTGTCCGGTGTTCCTATCTCCTCTCTCATCTGCGCTCGGATAAGACAAGGCTGAAAGTTTGCACTAACGCAGGGCTTTCGACAGAAGCACCTCGAAAACCTCCGCCTCCGGGCGCGCATTCGATCAGCGAGCGAGAGGATGTCGAGGGAGATACAGAGGTCCGAGGTATCCATGGACATGCCAAAAGGAAAAGCTTGGCTGGTTCTGGAACGTGCTCGCCCCAAGCGTGCGCGTCGGGAATGGCGCGTATCTTGCTAGGTCCAGCTGTCACGCGTCTTGCGTGTCGCTCTGCAGATGCGCCTTGCGCTATCGTATACACCACATTCTCCACCACCTCGCAGCAATGCCACGACCTCGAGCACCTGGAGCCCAAATGCGAAGATGACCCCCGCATCGTTGGGGCGTAAGTCTTGGAGGAGAGGGTGCGCCGATTTGAGGGAGATCGTCATATGGTGGCCTTGCCAATCCCAGCATCAGCATCTCGATGGGACGTAGAGGTAGAAAGAAAATGTACCCTCGTGCGCATAAGAGTCCAGATGGCAGCGAGTCACAGACACGCGACTAGGATCCTCACGAACTGCCGGACGAGCACGAGCGCGGCCCGCCCGGCGCGGCCCAGCCTGTGCCAGACGGCGGCAGGGTGCGTGTAGCAGAACACCGCGGTGTGTGGCGCAGTGGGGTGGAAACCGAAGGACATCTGTGGGCAGATTAGCGTCTGTGCGGGTAGATTGATGAGGGGAGAAGTGAAGGACACGCACCGACGGCCACTCGAGCATCTCCTGTATCCTATTCACAAATGCCAGTCCCGCCCTATCTCTGTTGAGCTCGATGATCTCCCTTTCCAGACACGCGCACTCCATGCTCCACTTGGCTCGATTCCCGCCGAGGCCGGCAATGCCGTTTGTGATGATAGCGCCGAGCGCCCGCTACGCAGAGAACCCGTCGAAGATGGCGGGGTGCAGGCAAACCGGGGGCACGCGGTCGCCTCCGCGCCCGCCCCAGGATGTGATACGGCGCGAGCTCGCAAACGAGGACGTGCTCTGCGCGCCAGCCCGCTCCAAGGCTTGTCGAGCTGCGCGTCACGACAGGAACGAGATTATGTTTCGTCACGCGTCGGCATCGTGCTCTGAAGGAGAGGCGGTGCTGCATGTGTGTAGGGGCACGTTCAAGTTCCGCTTGACCCTGCTCGCGGCGCTGGGGCGGTTAGAGCACAGCTAGCGCATCGTGTGTTGTCACTACGTGGGTGTCAGGTAGACTCGTAACCAGTCTTAGTATGTAGATAAATCTGACGATACTAAGACTGGTACAATTCGGAGCGATTTGGCTCGTCGCGCGGATATTGTTCAGGGCCGGTCGGAATCGCTACGTCACTGGCCGGCCCTAAACTTGCCAGCGCGCGACGCGTCGATCGTACTGGCGCTGACACTGATCAGAGCACGTCTTCCTTCCTCTCCCCTCTCACCTGGCCGGGCGGGAGCCCTCTCACTCGCATACACGCTGAAACTACATAGAGCCTTTACTTTCTGAATGCTACAATATTTACCCGCATTCCATAACTCTGGTCCTCACGGAAGCAGACCTCAATTGCAGATATGAGTAGCTTGCAAGTGCCCCAGTGGCCAGGCAGGGCGGAGTACTGCGACATGATACGAAGTCTTGCCGACTCAGAAGCTGAAGACTACGTACGAAATCGAATCTCCCACCAACAATTGCCGCCTTTCTCATTTTTGAGTCGCTACCCGCCAACCAGCAAGCTGACGCGTTTCGAGCTATCGCTATGGTCCATTATCTTACATACCACGCCATAATCCCGAAGACTACTCAAATTGAGGCTGCGCTGACCTGTATCTATGGCTCTGACTGTGTTGTCATTGCGGGCACAGGTTTTGAGACGCGCTCTGATCAGTGTCAGCGCCAGTACGATCGACGCGTCGCGCGCTGGCGAGTTTAGGGCCGGCCAGTGACGTAGCGATTCCGACCGGCCCTGAACAATATCCGCGCGACGAGCCAAATCGCTCCGAATTTCACCAGTCTTAGTATCGTCAGATTTATCTACATACTAAAACTGGTTACGAGTCTAG
>JACXVL010000705.1:2844-25086 GCA_014898675.1 Athelia sp. TMB | reverse complement strand
GTGCACGAGTCAAAATCTATTTCTTGACGAAGAAGTCCATTGGGAGAGCAAAGCGGTAAGGCTACAGTAGAACAGGATATTCACATTAGGGAGCAGTATTTTATGACCTGAGAATAACACAGGTAGTCCACCAGCAATTAGCTATCGGCTATGCTGATCTCGAGGCCAGAATGCTGATGTATCATTGCTGGAACTTGTTGACGATGAATTGCCCGATTCTGGATGAGATGGCTGCAAAAGAGGTAAATGGTGCGCTTGCTGATGATATGTGGAAGCGCTGCGGCTGATATAAGAGCTAGCAAGAGGTGGCGATGGGTCATATCCCCGCTGACCTACCACGCCAGAATGTGATCTGGACGTGTGGATGCTCCCTGATAACTCATCAGAGGGTGATTGGTATGTGCCTGAACTCGAAGAGGCGGATGATGCCCCGTATTGACTGTGAGACTGAGATGATGGAGGATAGAAAGGGGAGTTCAATGTAGGGAATGAATACGCAGGCGATGACGTTCCGGCGGACCTGGGTGGTTCGGGTGGCGTCGTGCGTCCCCATAATGGCAATCCAGAAGAAGCGTAGTTTCTTAAGCGGTCACTCCCAAGGCTGGGCAAGGTACGATCCTGTCCATTTGCCCAAGAAGCAGGCGTTGCACGCGAGTGCTCGCTCCTATTAGCACCAGTAACATCCCACGAATTGTGTTCAGAAGTGTACAACGCAGGAGAGGGAGCCTGGGTAGAATGTACATGAGGAGAGTGATGGCTGTGGTGTGGGGGGCGCAGTGCCTGCGAGACCCGCGGTGACTCCAAAGAAATATCAGGTGGCGATCCTCGATGACCAGCTGGATAGGGGCCGCGACCGTGGCTTTGACGGTAGTTGAGGTCAGAAGTAGGATAACTATGGGATGCTAGTCTCGGATGATGGGGCATGTCATACGAACTAGTATCGGAAGGCAGGCGCGGGTAGCGCAAATCTGGCTGACCTCCAAGAGGCTCGTCCCTGTCAATCGGAGACACTTCCTCGTAGTCTCCGTGTCCAGAGTCGTCGGTAGATGAGAGATGATCCAGCGTCTTCATGCCGCCAGCTATAGCTCCTCGCTTTCGACGTGAATTATTGGGCCGTCGACGGTAAACGTAGTCAGGATATTTAGAGTTGAAAGTGTCTTTCAGTTGTTTAGCCTGATCCAAATAAAACTGTTTATCGACCTACGTTGAAACCTAAGCAAACTAAATCGCACGAGCTGGACAAGGAACTGACCATTTCCATCGCGTTCCACTCCTTGCTCAAAATCTTGCTAATTTCGCCTGTTCGCATGGATTGGTTATCTGCTGAGACTTGTGGGCGGCGACGGCGGGCAAAGATCATAAATGCATTCATCGGTCGCTTGGGGGTGCCGTCGGTGTTTAAAGTCTGAGTTATCAAAGCGTTGTTTGACTCCTCTTCTGCACCTGACTAGTCAGCGGGTGGCACAACATGGCTCATCTCAACACACCTTCCAGCTCGATGTCGGACTTGGAATATCCTGCATATCCCACACCATCTTCAGAAGGTGATTGAGAATTGCGGTCATTGAGAGCGACGTTTGACTGTAAGACTGCGTGGAAAGGGACCGCACCGTCAGCATGACCTTGTTGGGCATGCTGTGCAGGATATTCGTGAGTGTACCGACTCATTTATCTGTGCAGTGCAGTGTACAGCGTGGTGAACGGGGCAGGTTTAAGTCCAAGGGGAAGGTATCGACGAGAGACGAATGAATGGGAATTTTGAGTCGGTGTGATCGACGCGGGCACTTGAAGAGCGTTTCACTGGCTCCGGAGAATCGAAATATGTAGATCGCGGCGTCAAGGAGGAGGGAAGACAATCGCTGCTAACGAGATTTTTGTGAGCTGTGTATGATTTGTATGTTCTAGAAAGGGCGTTGACGTGATAAACGAACCACAGGGTGGAGAAACCAGTGCGACGACAAAACACGTCCCAAAAGTCGATCGAAACGTTGCTGTCATTGGCGCGCACCCTTATGCCAGCGATCCAGGATTATGGCATTCGGTTCGACAACCACAAGCGAGAAAAGGTCATCGGATCCCAAAGTCTCGAAGGATCTTTCGAAGGAATCGTGTCCGAGAACTTTGGAAAAATCCCATCAGGGGTCCGAGTCTTTCCCTAATCTGTGTGCTACGGGGATTGTCGCGTTGCCACTAGGCTCTGGTGGTGCCAGCAGCGTTCCTGTCAAACCTTCGACGGAATGGATCACTGCCGGCAGTGTGTGCGTAGTGTTCGTATTCCGCCGACCTGGACTTATCCTTCAGCATAGCAGGGCGCTCTGCCCAGTGAGTCATTGAGAAGTTTGGCAATTGTCACTTGGCGCCCTGTGTGAAGATGGAAACACACCGCCGATGGGTTTTCAGTAACAGTTGTGTCCATCACTTAAAGGCAACTTGTATACAGACCGAAGGCGATCTTCCCTGGGCTCGAATTGGCTGCTTTATGTCCGGGCTTTTCAGTGGGTCACTAGAGGTCAATAAGCAATTGCGCGAAACAAATGTTCTGTTAGTTCATAATGCCCTCAGAAATGTTGTTTGAGTACCCCCTACCTGTTACTCAGAAGTCCATCCAGAAAAAGTTGAGCAAACTCTTCCTTAAAACTACCGTGGTCAGTGGCGGTGGCTTGCGGGTGGCGGCTTTCCCCAGGATTGGGGACGACTCAGGTTGCCATCAAGATTCTCATTGGCAGGCTTTTCATGGCCGCCCAGAAAACAAAGTTCATCGTCAACCTCGGTGAGCAATCACAGGAGGTTCGTACATGCTTGGCTAGATTAAGTACCTACCAGGGTCCCAGCGCGGGATGCTGGTATGCAGTGCATTATGATGACATAAAATGTTACTGAGTCCGATAAACATACAGACTGTGCCTGTCAATCCTTCCAATTCAATGCTTTATTCATTGAATCAATTGCTCTCTCGCTCGCTGTTTTCGAACTTCAAATACATCCAGTGCTTGCTTAAATTGCCGCAGCCGTGCAACGCTCGGCTTTCATCGGTTGCCCTGGCTACTTCTATTTGCCATCCTCTCAAGGTCCGTCGGGAATCCCAATCCTCCCCGATCGTAATTAAGTTGTGTGCGCGTGTGTCACTGTAAATTACATATCAATCACATGGTCTTCTGACGGTATCGTCTCAGGGAAAATCTAGATCTGCATGTACAGATACTCAATGATCCCGATGTGCTGCTCTCAGCTGCTCTCTTGCACGCTCTTTCCCGGAGCGTGAAATCGAAACGTAAAAGCGGTGGCCTTGTGGGCCTCGTGCGTGTCAGCTGCGCTGCGGATCAAACCCTACCTTAAACTTCTTATCATCTTGATTCAGATAATCCGGCTGTCCTGCGGAAAGAGTTTTGTCTAGCTCCTATAGCCGGCGTAAATCAGTCAATATGCCATGGTCTGAGATTTATCTGTGTATGGAGAGCATCTTGGAGGAGCATATTTAAATCTGAATTTGGTTTGAGGTGCCACACCTGAGGACAAAGATACATCTGAGTCTGTGGCGAGACCAAGGTGAACCAAATTGCGAGATGACTGACACCTTTAGCCCATGAATTTATACTCAGGTAGATCTACACTGATATCCACGAGGAGCAGTAAGTTGGCCGACGCTTTTCGCGGAGTCAGAATATGTGCATCAAGCTGGTGTTCCACTCACGGAAGTAAAGCTAGAATTAGACTTTAGAACCGACATCTTTGTAATCCACAGATCATTCAGGAACCGAAGGCACTCATGAATTCTAAGCATCATGCAGTACTGCAATTCAATGAAAGTCCTGGCGGCTCAATTGAATGACGACTGGTAAAAATGAACAAAAATATTCACTGATAAATAGAGAACTCGTAACACTTGCGCCAGTTGGAAATGTGATTCACTTATTTCTAAGCATGCATGCTGCCGAGATCAACATAATGAGCCGATTATTGGACATTATAACTTATGCCGACAGACGACTGAGAAGAGTGCCAGTGCATCCTGAGGGAAATCATTGACTTCATCAACATAAATTTCGTGATGGACCCAAGTATTTACGCAGGCGTCGCGGTAAGGACTGGCATCAAGTTACCTTATGCAAGCCATAGTATTACGCGTGCTGTATATGCCCGGTGGGAGAGGCCAAGTGGCCCAAGGCCGCCGAGCGAGCGTAGCGAGCGATGCACATATGATGATTGACTGAGGAAACCCTAGGAACATGCGGCAAGCCTCTATCTATATGCCCAATCACGTGACCGACGTGCCTCTTCCTCGTGCCAGGTCTCCCTGGCACACCGGCTCTGGGGCTATGTCTTGTAGTAAATGTGTACCTCAGCTCGCTCGATATAGTCGACGATGTGAACCCAAAGTCAAAAGGTAATTGGCAATACATAAACGGAAAGTATGCTGATGTACATGGATAGAGTATGCACGATATTCGTTCAACTAGCATCGAGCCAAGTTCGCAGGGCGAAGATCGGAGAAGCAGAAAATATTCGACTCGTCTATAATGATCCCTTCCTGTCGGCGGTGCTTGGGATACTAACAAGCGGGACGAATGATAAGCTATATAAAGCCCGCATACACCTGGAAAGAGCACGTACCGAATGTTGGAAGAACGAGCTTTCTTCCCCCCTGAGAAAAAGTTGGAAAATTTTCTCCTCCAGGGAGTCTTGAGCTGGTGGATCTGCTCCGTCACATTCATGAGTCGCTTCTCAATATCCTTCTTCCTCCCCCGCAACTCTTCCACGAGCACCGGATTATCATACCTACCGGCCTGTTCTTCCAGTTGGCGAGCTGCCTCTTTCTGATCTGCAATCAACTTCATCAACTCTTCATTGAGTTTGAGGCCGGCTGCCGTTTCGTTAAGCCGTTTCTTATCAGCGACAATCTCAGTGGCGATCATGGCGTAGTCTTCCTGCGTAGCCAGCGTCCCAACCATGTCCCATGCGGAATCGAACGAGTCGCCAAAACGTGCCATCCGACATCCTTGTTCGATCATGTCTGCCCAGAAAGTTTCTTTAAGCTCGCGTTGCCGGCGCTCTCCGGTAGATGCGTTAACTTCGCTCCACATAGTGGTGCCAAGAACGACCCGAGGCATCGCTTCTTGTCCGCACATGCTGGCGAACATATTCAGATTCTTGAGGGGAGAGCCTGCCATCCTGTTGTCAGAAATCCGGTGCAGGTATACGATCGCTGCCAATGGGATCTTTTCCTTATAACTACCTATGATTGAGAAGGTGCATTCTATGCGCGTAACGGTCACTCACACTTTGACGAACCAACCAGCAATTTGGCTTAAGATCTCGATATCCGATCGATGTGTATCGTCGAAACCAGGAGTGTCCACAAAGATAACAGGGCTATTGTCGAGAGGGTGCATGTACCGGACAGCTCTTATTTCCGAAGTTTGTGATGACAGTGTGTGCCCGATCGATGCACCATTTTGACGAGTGGCGTAGTCAATGAACTGCGAATGGTCACTATACAAAGATAAATCACGAAGATAGAGAGCTCACAGTGCTTTTTCCAGCTCCCGTGGGACCCATCAAGCTAACGACGCAGATGAGACCTCTGGTATACATGAGGCAAATGAGCACATACACTACGATTCTGTCTTGGCGAGACAGCCTGGTAGCATCATGTGATGCAGTCTTATCTTCTTCTTCGTCACGTGAAGTGGCAGGGTCCTGCGTCGCAGGTCCCGTCAATTGCTCAGTTCGAGTTCCAGCAGAATTCTCGTTCCGCGTTTGAGTCACTGGCGCCCAGAAAATATTTGCTGAGTGTCAAACTCACGATTTTATCAGGGGAATCGGATAGCACGGTCTTTTCTTCTCGGACAGACGGACGGTTGCCTTCCTGTATGTCAGACCCAGTCGACGACTTAGTTTCGCTTTCAGGAGTAGGTGGCTTCTTTTCCACCTGCATCATCGCCTCCAGCATTAGCGAGTGAACAAAGATATATGCTAAACCCACGTTTTGGCTACTGATATCGGCGGTCTTATATACATGGTCGGGTAAAGCACCACTGTCGTGTCTGATAGGATCTCCCGACGTGTCGGTTGTGTTATAATTATGCGGCTTATTTTCGTCCTGCGTCCCGACGATCAGCATCGGGCAGCAGGGTACATTGAGCGCCAAACTCACGGTTTGACCAGGAGGATCGGATGGCGCTGTCTGGTGGAGCAACGAGGCACTGCTCAGCCCCGAAGGGCCTGTTGCTGGATCGATCACATCTGTGGGAGGAGGAGTCTCACTTCCGTCCTATGTGGTGGCCCAAAGTGTCAGGTATAACCACACACTGAGCACGGAACTCACGATATGACCAGGAGGATCAGACATCACAGCTGTATCAGCTTGGTCGGGCAAAGCGACACGTTCTTGCACTGAAAGGCCTGTCCACCCACGCATTTTGTCTACGATGGAACTTGAACCTCTTCCCCCCTATATCACGACCCCTAATGTCAGCTGGGATGAGATACTAAGCGAGTGACTAACGGTACGGCCAGGTGGCACCGAGGACGCTGGCGGTATATGAGTTTTGTGTGTGTGGATTGTTGAATCGCTGGCTCCCTACATCGTAACCCCTAACGTCAGCTGGGATGACACACCCAGCGTGAGACTCACGTTTTGGCCAGGGGGATCGGACGACGCAGTCTGGTCAGGCAGAGCAGCTCCGGGCACCGAATGGCCTGTCATCCCATGGGTGTTGTTTGCGAGGCGATAATCAATTCCTCCCTATATCATGCCCCGCCCCGACGTGAGCTAGGATGGCACGCTGAACATAAGAACTCACAATTTGGGTACGGGCAGGGTCGGCTGATACGGTCTGATCGGGGGAAGCGGCACTACTCTGCACCGAAGAGCCTTTCGATTCATTTATCCCGTGTGCGAGAGGACTTGGATCGCTTGTATTCTATATCATAAGGCTCCAATGTCAGCTAGAAGCATACACTGAACGTTCTACTCACAAGGGATTCAAAGCAATCCTCAAATTCGCCATCCGAGTTATCAGACTGTACTTACTATGTCAGCTAAATCGATATATCCAGCGCCTTGCTCTGATACTCACTCTCTCAATCCGGCTGGGACTGTTCGGCCCATTGTTTCCGTAGTCACGTGCGTAGAATTTGTCCTCAGAGGATTCTGCTCTGTCCTCCTCGCTGTCAACGGGGTGTTTATTTTTGCCCTGCACCGTGGTTCCAGCATCAGCTGATTTTGTTACATGGAGCGTCAAACTGACCTTTTTCTTGCCAGATCTTTTTTTCCGTCCCCGCGAGGACTCAGCTGCATCGTTCGCACTGCGAATACTGTCGCCGGAAGATTTGACTTTGCCCTGCGCCGCGCCAGCGTCAGCCGAAGTTGGTACATTGGGCGACGAACTGACCCTCCCCCCACTAAATAGTCGTCCTATCATCAGGGATCTGTTCTGCATCTGCAAAGTCAGTTATAACTCGAAATTTGGATGCAAAACTCACGGTCTCGTAACGACTTGCGGATGGATACTAAAGCTTGTGAGCCAGGGCTGCTGCACCAGCGGTAGTGCCACTACTTACCAATCTTAATCCCTGCGTATGTCGATGATATGGCAGAAAGCCTTCTCGAAGTCGGGGGTTAAGATACAATCGAGCCAAAGAATCAGTGCGTCCTTCAGCCTATCGTAATTGTAGTCACCATGCAGGCACGCAACGTGTTGGAGGGCTGCTGAGACAGATGCACCTCGTCACTCTAGATTCGGAATTCAGCCTCATGGGATGTGAGAAGTCGAAAAAGGCGGCATTAAATGCCACGTGTCCAATGGCCTACGCAAGGCGTTCGCGGAGCATCGAGACACTCGATCACCCGTGAAGATCATCATCCCGCCCCAAATTTCGATCAATCCAGCCTCACCCGGTGAAGAGCGGCTTCACACCGTCCGCGACTTCACATCTATCTCAGGATCTAATCGGTGTCTAGTTGTGAGCTTCGTCAACAAGTACAGCACAAAGATAAAAGCCGAAGATAGGTGGAAGCTCTAGATGCACTGGAGTCTCTAGAGAGTGATTATGAATTGGAAACATCACCATCACGATTGCATTTGGTGACTAAGACCATAGCCTCGCTGCAACGAGGCAATGATCGGAATGAGTCGCATTTCCGATCCACTTGTTCGAGACATCATTTGAATGTATAGGAGGCATGCACGTACCATGCGGCGGTGGAAACTACCGAGTGTTTTGTTTTCCATGTTCCGTATAACAGCTCTTATATAAAAGCCAGCTAACTAACCAGATGATGTTGTCTTGTCTTTCGCTGCGGAATTTGAGTCTGAATCATATGCATACTGATCCTATAACCAGCCCAGTCGAGGTCTTTGGTGAAAAAAACGTTTATACTTTTGGCCAGACTACAGTTCAAGTAGGCAGAAGGAAGCAAGAGGAATATGCCCACTGAGATACGCAATGATCAACAAGCGCGACACCTTGCCAACATGTACAGTTGCAAGTTGCAAAGACGATTGATTATTTTAGGCTCCGACGTGTCACGCTTCGATCCTCTCCTTAGACCTACCTGGACACTTACAGTAATGACTTCTCTATGCTCACATGCGCTCACACGGCTGGTCTATATCCCTTCATCTGTCTCCAGCTGAGCGGCGAGTCACGCAAAGTATGATAACATCAAATCACACTGGATTGCGTCTGGCGGAGAGAACTCAAGGCCTCGCTCAACATACTAAGGCCTAGAAGTCCGGAGATACTGAAAAGAGACATGCATGTAACTTGTGACAGAGGTCGTCTTTTTGACTCTTTCACAGATGTATCGGTACCATTGAAAGTGCTGTTTGATGTAAGTATCTGGCAAGGCCACACGGCCGTCCCATCCGAATTGCTCACGA
This sequence comes from Athelia sp. TMB, assembly GCA_014898675.1. NCBI lineage: Eukaryota > Fungi > Basidiomycota > Agaricomycetes > Atheliales > Atheliaceae > Athelia > Athelia sp. TMB. The sequence continues at coordinate 16,201 of JACXVL010000705.1, read as the reverse complement.
GTCTCGAGGCAGATCTGAGGCAGCGCCAAGGCACTATCGATAACATCGCAGAGCCTGAAATACATCGCAGCAAACGTTCTGAGTCACTCATACCATCTACCCTCTCGTCGTTCTGCTGTTTATCTCGATTCTCAACACAATCTCAGAAAGACATGTGAGTCTCATACTCATGCTAGGGCGACGGATTAACTCATCGATTTATTCGAAGGTCTGGCAACGTGAGTTATGTTATCTATACAGCAGGATCCAAGCTGAGGTCAAAATTTCGGAACTAGCTATCTCCCGACGACAGAGTTGTTGTGTGCGTCTTCACTCTATTGCATGCCCTTCACGGTGCTCACGACCGTCTCTAGTGTAATGGGTCCTACGGGAGCTGGAAAGAGCACTGTAGGCGCTCTTCCATGCCATTCCCGTTCGCATATTAACCATTCATAGTTCATTGATTATGCCAGTCGTCAAGGTGGTCAAGGCATCGGACACACCTTACACTCCCAGACCTCGGATATCAGGGCTGTTCGATGCAAGCATCCTATCGATAAGAGCTCAGTCATACTTGTCGACACTCCTGGTTTTGATGATACGAACAAATCGGACATCATAATCTTGGGCGAGATTTCCCAGTGGTTTGTTCGAGTGTGAGTGTCCTTTGTGTGTATAGTATTCACTTCCTCATTCGCCGATAGTTATAAACAGCAAATTCCATTGGCAGCAATCATATACCTCCATCGTATTTCCGACAACAGAATGGGGGGTTCACCTCTCAAGAACTTGCAGATGTTTGCCAGTATGTGTGGTAAAGACGCGATGCCTCGCGTCGTCCTTGGAACCACCATGTGGGGTGAAGTCGCTCAAGGGACGGGAGAGCGCCGGGAAGGAGAATTGAGGACGAAGTTTTGGGCAGACATGATATCCCAACAGTGTCGTATGGTGCGCTTTGGTGATTCGTATGAGTCTGCCTGGGATGTGATTGGCAAGTTGCCCCCGGCTAAAGAAGGCGTCATCATTTCCCAAGAGATCGTTGACGATAAGAAACGGCTCAACGAGACGGCAGCCGGGGCCAAGCTGAACGAGGAACTAGAAAGACTGATCGCCCAACAAGAAGCTGCTGTGCGACAACTGGAGCAGCAATCTCAAAGGACAAACGATCCCGCGATAGTGGCAGAGCTAGAGAAGGTCGAGCGGAGAATCAACGTCGTGGCCGCCGAACTTGAAAAGTTGAAGATTCCTTTCACCAGGAGAGTGGTCGCATTTTTCACGGGCCGCAAAGCTCGCAAGACTGGTCTCAAGTAAGTACGCCCAAAAATATACACGGCTGTCGGCTGATCCGCTTGACAGCATCCCCCAGAATAATTGATTTGTTGCCCTCTCCGAACTGTACTAACATGCTGCACATTCCTGTCACATACATGCCCTCGCGGACCACAGCGGCACTCCCGTATACGCTTTCTGTGCATAGTGTACCTAGGTCCTAATCCGTTTTGAATCATAAAATATTTATCCATGGACAACCAAGCAATGTATAAGCTCACTATTGAATGTCCCTCGCCAGACCTTCTCGTATCGGGTCTTCGATGAAAATCTCTGTATACTTAATGGGCAGATGCGGTCAGCGATACTAGGCTGTGCGAGAAAAGTCATCGCGCAGGATACTAGCTTGTCTTCGCGGTTTGCGTCAAGCATCCAGTTATAAAAAATAGAACCCTGTGTGTTTGTTCGCGTAACGACCCGGGCGGAACCCTGAACACGTACCCAGGTTAGCCAGGCTGGTGGTGTACGGCTTGTAGTAAATAATAGCATGCACATGTGTCCCTGAAGAAAGTTTCCAAGCATGAGGCTAGTTCAGATTCCGGATATCTGGGGCTTTGATAATGATGTTTAATTATCGCTGGACGACCTAATATTTCTCTGATCAGTCGAGGCTGGCCAAAGGTTAACCAAGAAAACGTCGCACATGCGGTCTGGATAAGGCAATGTGACCTCTTGAAACCCATACATAGCGAGGCTTTACGAGGGACTATTATGTAATACTGTCGCCGACCTAGAAACGGGTCAGCTTGTCAGAGAATGGCTATTTGAAAATCAGCGTCAGAGCTATGCCCTTCGGTCAACTTCTATCCCATAGGTAACGCACATATGCATCTATCCATAACATCAGAAGAAAAAAATGTCTTTTTCTAAGGGAACCCAGAGCATTTGACCCGCTTCTATGCGGAGGGTTCAAAAGACCATAGATTGATGTAGCATGTCTTAAGCACATCTTGAAGGCTTCGGAGTGCCCGGAATACCAACATATGCCATACAGAATATCACTCAGTCATTTCCGGTGTGATTTATTTAGTATATAGACATGCTGTAGCATCGCAGGTCAATGAGAGCAGAAACAGGGGCTATCATTTGTAGGATTGAAATTTGTAGACCTTCCCGGAGTGCGTCGTACTATTGGGGCGAGGATATAATGTATTTCTCCTTTAAGAGTACCCATGAATTATTTCGAGGTGCTACAAGCATTCAGTGGCCAGCAATTCCATTTTGACCCACTACTGTGGCTGACCCGTTTCTGGGTCGGGCACAGTATTACTGAATAAGTCTGAATTCGATGGCTGTTTGTTCATGTTTTGTTAGCCGCTCTTGACATGACATTCTTTTCACGCATGCGCAGTGTAACAAAACCACACTGCGGTTGGCGAGATAGTCGTCGAACGCCAAATAAATAATCGCTATGTGGCGCTCAGCATCATCTCGTACTCCAACTCGGCAACTAGTAAGGGAAGGTACCCTTCAGACCCTCTATGCACGGGTATAGCACTTATAAAGGACGGTAAGTTTGTCAACTATCATTGTCCACGGCAGCACCTACATCTTTATAGGGTGGTTGATGCCCCATCTCCATGATCAAGATCGCTATAATGGGCAAGCAACCGGTAGGGAGGCAGTAGCGAGTTATCATTAACACTGTAGACTAGTGGTCTTCGCAATGCTGCAGCAGGCATGCAGCCCGCTGACCGCGTTAATGAAGTCACCGAACTGATTGCCAAATGATATCGAGCAGATTCCATCTTGAGATCGAGGTGAAATGGTGGGTACGTATTGTGAGGGCATTTTAAATTGAGTTTCAAAAATTGGCCCGCAGTATTTGCACTTCTTCACTGCCTGAGGCTAAGAATTTATCTCGCTCCCCTTGCTAATGCGAAAGTTCACAGGACCCACGAGGTCGACCTCCATCTAGAGCGATTCGATGCATTCCCACCATCTATGTGGGCGGTTCTCAAATCCCGCACGTTGCTGCCTGCAGGAATAATTCGATTGTGATCAGCTCAAGGGCGCACTGTTGCTCTGAACTGATTTATATCCTGATCCCCGCGACTCAGAAACAGATTACCTCTTCCATCAAGACACGTGGTGGCCAAGACATCTGGGTAATATGACTATTATTAGTGCAGTCGCTAAACTCATATGATTTACTTCAAAACTTCTTCCACAGGCCGTACCGAGACAGCGAGTTTTGTGCTCAACGGTAGCGATTCAACTGATTGTGGGTGCAGGACAATATGCGACGAGCATTTTTTGGTGGGAAGGTGATGTTAGCTGCTCGGTGTGTAACTTCAGCTGATGCTGAGGTCGCTGTGCAGGCCCAAAAAAAATCCACCACGTTTGATAATGAAATAAAGCGGTTGAAAAATCCTGGCCTAAAAGTGAGGAATGATCTGGGCATATATTTTCCCAGCTGACGATGTACGTGCAGGACGAAACCATTTCTTTAGACGCTGATGCCGTAGTCGCTAACCCCCCTAGCGAGGGCGTGAGTTGCGCATTTAATGCATAGTTCTGGCTGACATTTGGGCGTACAATACAGGACGCAAGCAATTTGACTTCCCGCGTAGATATAACTCGTGAGCCGATAGACACTGAGATCCAGGACAAAGCCATTTCCCCCGGCCAACAAGGCAAGACCATGTTCTCTAATGTCCCTGGCCAACTGGTGAGTATGGCGTTCAGTGTACAATCTCGGCCGGCATAGGAGCTAAAATGCAGGACGAGATCAAGCCATCTGCCCGTGAAAACCGGACTGAGTCGTTGATAAGTCTTGCGGTGCAAGACAGTGCTATTTTGCCTGACCGAGAGGATAGAGCCGTACCATCCGATGCCACGAGGCTGTCTCACAATGACAGAATCATAGTGTAAGTACTCAGTCTGCTTGGTGCACATCGGAGTACTCACATGCATCATTAGCTTGATGGGCCCCATGGGAGTGGGCAAGAGTACTGTAAGCTCCCTACCTTAATTATAAACTATCTGATATTCATCATCAACAGTTCATTGATTATGCCACTCGTCAAAACGGTGCATCAATTGGACATGCACTATCGTCACAAACAACGGAAATCAGAACCGTTCGGTACATGCATCCTGAAGACAATCACCCAGTAATCTTCGTGGATACTCCAGGGTTCGATGATACACTTAAATCGGATATCGAGATTTTATGCGAGATTGCTACCTGGTTCGTCAAAGCGTGAGTGGCCGCCGTGTGCGTAAGATCCATCTTCTCATTCGCCGAAAGCTACAAGGATCAGATCCCGTTGGCAGTGATCGTATACCTGCATCGGATTTCCGACAATAGATTAGCCGGTTCCCCCCTCAAGAATCTGAACATGTTCGCCAACATGTGCGGGCAGGAATCGATGCCCCGTGTCGTCCTTGGCACCACTATGTGGACCGAGGTCGTTACAGCCACCGGAGAACGTAGGGAAAATGAGCTGGAAAAGACCTTCTGGGCAGACATGATCACACAAGGATGCCGGATGGTGCGCTTTGGTGATTCGTACGAATCCGCATGGGACATGATTGGAACACTGGCAACACAAGGATATGCGCTCGCCTCTGAAACCGTCGACGGCAAGAAGAGATCCAAAGAAATAGCAGCTGGTCTCAATCTCAATCAAGAGCTGGAAAAGTTGATTGCCGAGCAAAGAGAAGCAGTTCGCCAACTAGAGCAGCGAGTTGTGCAGTATGACAATCCGGTGCTTGTAGAAGAGCTGCAGAAGAGGAAGACGGAAATTGAGAAGAAACTTGCCGGTGTGGCGGAACAGCTTCAACGGCTGAGAATCCCCTGGAGGAGAAAGCTCACAAACTGGTTTACCGGCGGCAAAAAGGCTCGCGCTTCCAATATTCGGTATGCGCTCTTTCAATATACCCATTTTATCTAGCTGACTCTTCTGTCTCCGCTTTTCAGCATTGGCGGCCCGCCGTGAAATCTACAAGGAAAGCAAATATTAGAAGTAAGAATGGCAATGGCTTGAGTCTTCCTGCTGCTCTAATCTTCGGTATAATACGACCCCTTATGACAAAATCTAGACCAATTTGTTGCTGGCGATACATCATGTTTGATACTTTGCTATTTGAAGATGCGGACCACATTTTCCCGAAGTTGGCCTTGAATAAATTTTCGAGAACTAACTTGTTATAAACCAGGTCAGTGCCACTTGTCATCACAAGGCTAAGGCTGCGGTACCGGTGTATAGTGCCACTCTGGCTGAAACGTTAGGTTTTGAGTCGACTCAGAGATGGCGGCGTGAAAGAACCGTCGAGCCCTCCAGCGAAGTATGTCCTGTATTAGTAGTGGACTGACACGAGGCAATTGCGACGATAGATTCGGACTCCCCGCGCATTCTGAATCTTGTACAGTGCCACTATACTTCTACTTAGACCATACATGACAATACCAATGTGCAATCTGATAATATCGGGCCAATCGGTAGCCACTGGTAGCAGCCACCTCACAGCATAGCCGGCACCACTGTGGCCCTCGATACAGCTTGGCAGCTTCGATTTCAGGCACTAGTTATGAACGCGTTTGTTGTTGCACCTGACGCAATCTCCCCACTGGACCTGCCCTCTTATCCAAGCGTCAACAGCGTCTTCGCTATTTCCCAAGATGCTCAAAAACTTGACTTTCAAGGAGAAAATACTTCCACAACCAGCAAGTTTTTACAAGAAGACCCACTATGAGATTCATGCGGTGCTGGGCGAGGGCACGTTTGGCAAAGTCATGGTACATAATTGTCACTCTTATGCATTTACGCTCATGAGCCATTATGCTAAACGTATTTCCCGAAACTTCTCAGAGAGCAACATGGCATGTGCCGCTCAATCAACTTTCAATCGCCGAGCGGGGTGCACAGGTAGAAGACAAGTCTCCCACGTCTTCGGCTCCCTCACAGCTACCATCACCCTCGGTTTTGAATTCGCCGCTACCTTCGCCGTCGCTCCACCCACCGTCTGCCCAGTCTTCGCGCCCGACGTCTCCAGCTGTAAGCGTGCTATCGCGCGGAAGCAGTTTCTTATCAGCAGGCTCTTCGCGCACTGAGGATGCTGGGCCAGCAGTCACGACTGACGTCACGAAAGACGTTGCGTTAAAAGTCATCGCGAAGAAGCGTGTCAAAGGAAATGAGGCCAGTGTGTGGGGAGAGATGGAAGTGCTGAGAGGGCTTGATCACCCGAATATTGTGCGTTGCAAAGTTTCCTCACTATATTTGTGTTGATGGTATTTTTCTATAGGTAAAGTTCTACGAATGGTTCGAATCTCGCTCCAAATATTACCTTGCTTTCGAGCTCGCCACAGGTGGCGAACTGTTCGAGCGAATCCTCAAGAAGGGGAAGTTCACTGAGAAGGATGCGGTCGTTGTCGTCAGGTGCGCCTAACCTCACTACGCTATATTATACACACTAAAATTCGTGTATAGATCAATCCTATCAGGAGTCAAGTATCTACATGATCACGACATTGTGCATCGTGATCTCAAGTGAGTTGGTCTCTCAGCGCCGCTCCCTAAAATTACCTGGTATTCATATGATGCATAGACCAGAGAACATCCTCTATCGCACCAAAGATGCTAACAGCGACATTGTCATCGCTGACTTTGGAATGTGTGCCTACCTTTTCCTAACACACCGATTCAATCTGAAATTCGAGACAGAGCAAAGCATCTGCATTCGCCAGAAGAGCAGCTTCATTCTCTCGCCGGCAGCTTTGGTTATGTTGCACCCGAGGTGCTCGCGAAGACAGGCCACGGAAAAGGAGTAGATATCTGGAGTACTGGGTGCGCTATTCGTATCCTATCTCATTCTGCACATGCTGAACGCAGTATACCATCGCAGAGTCATCACTTACACATTGCTGTGCGGTTATTCACCTTTCCGTTCAACTTCACCTGAGGAGCTGGTCCGGGAGACGACGGCCGGCCGTGTCGAATTCCACTCGCGGTATTGGGCAAACGTCAGCGAGGAGGCGAAGCAGTTCATTCTGCGGTGCCTAGAGGTGGACCCGACGGAGAGACCTACGGCCGCCGAGGCTGCAAATGATACCGTGAGTAAACCCTACAGTGTAATTGAGGGGATCTAAGCTCACTTTGACTCATCTACAATCTGAATAGTGGCTGACTACGCATCAAGCCTCGACTGAGCATGATCTATCCACTGGTCTTCGTGACCATTTCGATCCGCGGGCCCGGTGGCGTAGCGCGATTGGTGCGGTGCGCGGCGCGCAGCGCTTTGCGGCCCTCGGGCGGGCGCAGAAAGAGAGCGCCGCGGCCGCTGTGAACGGCAAGAAGAGCAGTTGGAAGAATGGCAGCAAATTGGACGAGGACGAAGACGACGATGAGGACGATGAAGACGATGAAGAGGGCAATGGCAGAGTCACCGTCACCGCTCCCTCCGATGTGGGTCAGTCCAATGCACCCAGTCAGGGCCATGCGCTACAGCGGGAGGGCGTCACGCCTCTCCACGCCAAATCCTCTGAGGACGTGGAGCATGTTGTCGACGAAGCGCGTACACGCACGATTCCCAAACCGCCTCCAAGCTCCCAGCCCGCGGCAACAGAGATACAGAGACAGGACTCCATGGACACTTTCCTCACTGCAGAGGAGGAGGAAGAGTTGAGGATCCCTGGGTCCTTTGATATCCCCAGCCCTCGGCGCGGCATGAGCGTGAATTGGTCAGGCCCAGGAAGTCGATCACAGAGCGATGAAGAGACCGAGGGCGGCAGGGACAGAGAGACCTGGGCTGGAATGTTCAAGAGGATGGGTTTGGGGAGGGAATAGCACGTGTTCTGACTGGTGAGAGTCCGTCATGAATCTGTGTGTCTTTGTATTCTTCTGTTGTATCTTGTGCTTCAGGGCAATAAACGAAGGATTAGCTCGGCTCCCCAGCATGAGACGGTGCGAAGTGCAAAAGACAACCAGCAATATCAATCATTTCGATTAGTTAAGCGTGATGCTTCCGGGGACAGCTTTCTACCATTCAATAACAGATGCAACGCACCTTTCGCAGAGCTTCTGATGCTATGTCTAACTACACACCATTGAGCTCACAGTGATCAAGAAAGATCTGGGGCATCGTCGTCCTGCTGTTGCATGTGAACCACGCACGATCGCCGCTGCTCTTTGACAGCAAGATTGAGATAACAAATTGTGCCTTATAATCGGTATGTTCAATCTGATGCGCGTATGAGCGCTGTGTGATTATGACATTAACTTCTCAGGAATAGTTGAAATGCCTCGGCCACCGCGGATTGCAGTCAGCATACCTTGCTTCTTGATGTCATTCCTGTCCATCTCGGGATAACCCCAAGTAAAAATTGGATCTTCCATCTGCACCTCCAGCGAGGCAAATGAATTGCGGCAAGCGAACTTCCCAGCGTCCCAAATCCCGAGACATGAGCAGGCACTTAGTAGTGCGAGCGAGGCGATTATCCGCGGACCTCCGAGGATTTCGCCCATGCCATCATGGTCATGTGAAGCCTCTATCACCGGTTTCGAGTTCTGTGGACTCAGTGGGAGGTCTACATAAGACGTGGTATGCAAAATCTGTCCTCTGCGATATAATCGATGACTACCCCAATCCCCCAGCCCCCTGCGATCCCATTCCTCGGAAATGTCAATTCAATTGACAAAGAATTGCCCATTCGTTCTTATGAACTTCTGGCCAAGAAATATGGCGAAATTTATCAACTAAACATTCTGGGTAAGTTTCTGCCGGTTCTCAATGGCGACTTCAAATGGCGATGGGTTGCTCATCTACAATGACAGGAAGCCAGTCGATTGTTGCAAATACGCATGCCCTTCAAGCCGAGCTCTCAGACGAGAAGCGGTTCATGAAAAAACCTAATGTAGGGCTTCAGCAAGTGAGTCATTATATATGCGAAGTTCTTCTAGCATATCTCATTTTAGTGTTCAGGTTCGGAACCTCGTGGCTAATGGTCTCTTCACGGTGTGTACAATCAAGTGCTTTTTGGTGCTCCAGCTGAATATAGACTTAGGCTGATACCGAAGATCCGGAGTGGGCTCTGGCTCGTGCGGGTTATCTACTTGCCGAATGAAGCGGCCGCTAAGTTTTCCTACAGATCGAATTCTCATGCCCGCCTTTGGACCCTCTGCGATGATGGACATGTTCGACGGCATGCAAGATATTGTCAGTCAAATGCTCATCAAATGGGAAAGGTGAAAACACACTTCGACGTCACTGATGTTCTTCTCATGATTTTCCCTCTAGGTTCGGTCCCGATGCCATCATCGACCCTTCAGATGATTTCACTAGACTTGCTCTTGATGCTATTGCATATTGCACAATGTCGCATCGGTAAGCTTGATGACTATGATACCTGGCATTATATACTGAATCGCCTCGAAAAGGCTCAACTCTTTCTACACAGTGAGATATCTACGTTAGCTATCATTTCGCATATTGACGTCTTCGCGGCAGGAAGAAAAGCCTAAATTTGCGGTTGCTATGACCGAGTTTCTCAAAGAATCCGGTTCTCGCGCCAGTCGCCCTGCTGTTGTTCAGGCTCTCATGACAGGGACGAACGCCAAGTATACCGAGGACATAAAAGTCATGAGCGATCTAGGAAATCAAAGTACGAGATCTTCTGGTCAATTTCATCTGAGCAGTACCTAAATCACACTACAGTCATCGCTGAACGCAGAGCACATCCTAACGATAAGAAAGACTCGCTCAACATTATGCTGCATGGCAAGGACCCAAAGACAGGACAAGGGCTGTCAGATAAGAGTATCTCAAACAATCTTGTGTGTGTTTAAACCTATCCCGACACGTATCTCGTCTGACACTCGCAAAGATCACTTTTATGATTGCCGGTGAGATTTGCGCGCACTGATCACACAGCTGTTTCTGACTTGATTTTCAGGCCACGAGACCTCCTCAGGTATGTTTCGATATGTTGCTTACAATTTCGCCACTCTTCTCACATGACGGACAGGAACAATGAGTTTCATAACATACTACCTTCTGAAAAATCCAGAGTTCTTGAGATTGCTTCGTGATGAAGTCGACGAAGTTATCGGTGACCAGCAAATTCGGGTTGAGCACCTCAGCAAATTGCCTTATTTGACTGGTTCGTTCTACGAGAACTGATATCTCTATTGATTCTCATCATTTTTTTTTTACTTCAGCCATTATGCGAGAAACTCTTCGACTGCAGCCTCCTGCTCCCGCACGCACTATAGCAAGCTACGAGGACACCACACTACTCAATGGAAAATACGCCATCAAAGCTGGCGTCCCTATAGTGGTCCAAGAATGGGTGGCTATGAAAGACCCTGCGCTATGGGGAGAAGATTCTCTGGCATTCAGACCTGAGCGAATGATGGACGGAAAGTTTGAGGCTCTCCCGGTATGTCTGTCTTTAATTCATGATGCTTTGAGTGCCTCTAACAACACATAAGCCCAACGCCTGGCAGCCGTTCGGTAAGCCGGAATAACATATTATTTCTTGTCATGTAAACTCAAGTGATTTTTTGCGCAGGATTCGGTGTGAGAGGGTGCATTGTAAGCCCTGACAAATTTTTTGGTGGCGCGTTTGACTCATGTGATAAAGGGACGCCCATTTGCTTGGCAAGAAATCACACTCGCAATGGCTTCCATCGTTCAAAAGTTTGATCTCTCGCTTGTGGACCCTTCCTACAACTTGGAGCTACAGCAAGCTTTAACTATCAAGCCGAAGGGCATGCAAATTCGGGCCGCTCTCCGTCAGAGAGCTAATACGATTTCAGCGGCACCTTCATCGCCTCTCAAGCTCGAAGGCAGCCATTCCCAGACAGTCACGCGGCCTCCGGTTCGCCCAGAAGCTTCAGTTCCTCTCTACGTCTTATATGGGTCAAATACTGGCACATCTGAGTCATTTGCTCAGCGAATCGCCGCCGATGCCCCTAGCTACGGTCAGTCAAATTCTATCGAAACTTGTCTATTGATACTATCGCTGCGTTGCGGCAGGCTTTCGATCTCATCTCGGGACCCTCGATTCGGCCACAGATCATTTGCCCACGGACGGACCTGTCATCATAGTCACAGCTTCATTCGAAGGTAAGTTCGATTTCCTCCAATCTTCTCCCTAATCAACTATCGATAACTAAATCCCCTTCCAGGCGAGCCTGCCGACAATGCAGCACAGTTCGTAGACTGGCTTTCTCATCTTGATGGGCATAGACTTGAGGGCGTCCGCTATGGTGTCTTTGGATGTGGAAATCACGATTGGGTCGCCACCTATCAGCGCATTCCCACCCTTTGCGACGATCTCTTGGAAAAGAACGGTGGTCAGCGGCTTGTCCCTCGCGGAGTGGGCGATGCTGGCTCCAATGACTTCTTCCAATCGTTTGACGAGTTTGAAGTCAGACTATGGGAGGTGCTAACGAAGGTTGGCAGAAGCTTTTCCTGTTTGTGAAGGTCTTTGATCAACCATCTGCATTCTAGGAGTTCCAAACTTCCAAGAATGAGGCAGCTAGCAGCGGCTTCGAAGTCAAGGCTCTGGATGTCTCAGCTGCTAGGGCAGCTACCTTGCGGCAGCCGGATGCAGCCCTCGGACGGGTTATCGAGAATAGGCTTCTCACTAAGCCCGGTGCTCCTGTCAAACGCCATATCGGTATACCCATTCAATAAGCCACCAAATTATTTGGCTGAATCTGTTCCTTAGAGCTTGAGCTACCTGAGGGCGCTACATCCAGGGCGGGAGACTATTTGGCCATGTCAGTTTTACTAGCATTGTCTACAACCCTCATTCACTATTGATGTCTTTCTAAGTTTGCCGCAGAACCCTCCTCGGGACATTCGTCGAGTCTTGGCTCATTTCGAACTTCCAGAAGAGCAAGAAGTAAGTGATGTGCTCATTTTCGCAATCGCTCTAGCTTGACAAAACTATCTCAGATCGTTATATCCTCAGCCAGCCCTGTGTCTCTTCCCGTGGATAAGCCCGTCAAACTCTCCGAAATTCTTAGTGGTTATATCGAGCTGGCCCAGCCTGCGACGACTCGCGATCTCGCTGTTCTCTTCAAGGCAGCAACTAGCGATACAACTCGTGAAACTCTCAAAGGCTTAACGAATGCATACGCGGAGAAAGTTCTAGACAAAAGGCTTAGCGTACTGGATATTCTCGAAGAGTACAAGGACATCAAGCTATCCTTGGGGGCGTTCATACAGATGCTTCCCGCTATGCGGGTCAGGCAATACTCGATTTCCTCCTCCCCACTCTGGAACCCTCAACATGTAACCCTCACTATCAGTGTCGTTGAAGGGCCCGCCCTTTCCGGGCTGGAGGACGAGTTCTTAGGTGTTGCCTCGAACTATCTCGCAAACCTTCGCCCTGGAGATCGTGTGCAGATCGCTGTTCGTCCTTCCAATGCGGCTTTCCATCCGCCTACGGATCCCATGACCCCGATAGTTTTGTTCTGCGCAGGTGTGTGATCTCGCCTCCTAACTTTCTGATATTGGCTGATCGTTATCACGCACAGGATCTGGACTTGCTCCTATGCGTGGTTTCATCCAAGAGCGTGCGTTGCAGAAGCAGTCTGGGCGCGAGGTTGCAAATGCTATCCTGTTCTTTGGCTGTCGATCTCCAGATGAAGACTTCTTGTACTCCGACTCTGATCTCGCCGATTGGATCAAATTGGGCGTTGTTGACGTACGACCTGCGTTTTCGCGTGCAGTGGATGCGTCGCATGGCTGCAAATACGTACAAGAGTAAGCTCAACATGTTTGGATCGACTGTAATAACATGCTAAATATCCTTATTTGCATAGCCGCATATGGCATGATAGAGATGATATTTCTGCGGCTTACCGCAGCGATGCGAAGGTGAGCAGCCGGTAGCCATGCACTGGTAGCAACAGCGCTGAAAGCGCTTCCAGTTCTTCTCTTGTGGTTCAGGGAAGGTCGCCACTGGAATCAAGGAGGTCCTGATGAAGATTATCAAAGAAAAGGTCGAAGTCGACGATGCAGACGTGGCAGCTAGGTTTGAGAAGATCTCGAAGGAAAGATATGCTGCCGATATTTTTGATTGAACTGAATG
>JACXVL010000704.1:0-25123 GCA_014898675.1 Athelia sp. TMB | reverse complement strand
CAACTGGCTGGATATCTCATATAATATATATATCTTGTGTTTTATGCTTGTGCCCATTGCAGAGAAGGAGCTGTAATGGACTCGTACCTGCCACGCTTGCGATGGCCCACTGCCCCAGTGAGATAGTACTGCACCTGTTGCATAGCCAGAAGCGTCTACTTCAAGGCGTAGCGGTTGACCAGATACATAAGCAGTAAGGTTAGGTAATTTGGCGAAGGCTTCTTTCAACCTCTCAAATGCTCCTTGTTCTTCTTCTGTCCACTGCCAGGGACCATTACCGGTGAGACGAGTTAAAGGTTTAGAGATATTACCGAACCCTTCGATAAACTTTCTGTAGAAATTACAGAGGCCAAGAAATTCTTGTACGTGAACTTTCTTCTTCGGTATAGGCCATTCTGATATAGCTACTAGTTTCTTAGGGTCCATCTCTATCTTTCCGTCTGACAGTATGAGACCAAGGTATTCAATAGAATCTTGTTCAAATTCGCACTTATCGACTTTAGCGTACAAGTCATTTTCGTGCAATCTTTTAAGAACTTCTTCTACTATTTGTCTATGGACTTCGATGTCTTCGGCTTTATTAGCAATGCCGATGTCATCAATGTATACTCGAACCTGTCCTTTAGCAATCATATCATGAAATATTTCATTCATGCGACGCTGGAACGTGGCAGGAGAGTTACACAGCCCGTAAAACATAACCGTTGGTTCAAATAGTCCCTCACTACATATGAATGCAGCTTTCCACTCATCACCGGCTTTAATTCGGATATTGTTGAATCCCCATCGAATGTCTAGTTTCGTGAACACATCATTGTCTGCCATGTGCTCTACCACTTCTGAGATCAATGGTAAGGGATAACTGTCTTTCCGAGTAATGGCATTTAGTGCTCGGTAATCGAGAGTGGGTCTTTCTTCTGTAGTGTTCTTTTTAGGAACCCAGAAGAATCCAGCTGCTGTAGGAGAATTGGACGGTCTGATGTAACCTTTATCGAGATGTTCTTTAATCCATCCTCTGAGCGTTTCATGTTGCATAGCGCTCATAGGATAAACTTTAGACCTCTTAGGTATCTTATCATCGACTAGCTCTATGGCGTGATCCCAAGGTTGGTGTTCAGGGAGTCGGAATGAGGAACTCTTCCTGAATACATCAATGTACTTCCAATATCGTTCTGGAAGTTTAGCCTTGATCTTCTCATCTTCTTCTTCAGATTCTAACGTAGCGGCAATCGTCAATGTATCTGATAACGGTAACTGGAATGTTCCGTTCTTGAAGCTGATCTTGGGATCATGAGTCCTTAACCAGTCGATTCCAATGATGATGTCTTCTCCACCAATGTTAGCTACAGTGAAGAAGTCTTCCATCGTTTGGCCATCAATTTCCATGTCAAGTATAGAGTAGTCGGTAATCGATCCTCCTTCATTGTCGGTACCATCGACGTTGAGAAGTTTGACAGGGTTCTTGTATTTGCGGGTACGGATATGATGTTCGTCAACAAATTTTTTATTTATAAATAGGGTAGAAGCACCCGAATCAATCATAGCTACTGTATCAATTGTTTCATTTTTGCCAATAATTCGAATTGGAATATGAAAATGTTCGTTGATAGAAACTTCTTTGGTAACACGAGAAATAGTACTACAAATTTGAGGAGAAATAGAAAGTAAATGCTCGCATAGTAAGTCCGCCATATTGGTCACATATGTGGACTGTATCAAAAATCCTTCTTGTTGATGAAATCGAAGAACTTGGCGACATTTGCACTGAGTGTATCAAGACGCTCACTAAGGTCTCCGATAGTTAGGCGAGATGAATTCCCATCATCCGTCTGACCATCTCGTGACGATCCTTGGACAAACTGAGGTCTGCCTTCGGTAGTAGTGGCGTTAGCACTCTTCTTGTCGCTGTATATGACTTTTCTGTACGGCTTCTTGTCATTGGTACACTTGTTCTTCATGTGCCCAATTTCATAGCAATTGTAGCAGACAACCTTCCCGCTGTCTATCACCATAGGTGCGATCCCTTGATCATTAGGGAACGACCTTTGCTTTTGACTTTGGGTGTTGCTGGATGTAGAGGTACTCTTACTGGGGGTATTGTGTGATGGGACCCAGTCTTTATCGAGGAATTCTGCTCGGAGGTTAACCACTTCTTCTGCGGCTTTCTTAAGCGCTCTGAAGGAGCTGGTATCGACTTTCCATCCGGCAAGAACCTCTCTGATAGTCCTATTGAGTCCTCTTCGGTATCTTTCTCGTAGATCGAGGTCCGAATACCCTGTATCGGCTGCTACTAGCATGAATTTGGTGGTGTAGTCAACAAGGGAGTCTTTTCCTTGCGACATCTTGTCGATAGTATTTCTAGCTTCCGCTGCTGGCTGTGCAGAAGTCCAGGTTTCTTTGAATAAAGTGACGAAATCATTGAAGGTATTGATCTCGTTTATCAAGTTGGAAGAGGCGAAGTCCTCTTCTTCTTCCTCTTCTTCTTCTTCTGAGTCGGAGTCTGCTCCTGTTTCTGCAGTTTTCAAGGCCTTAAGCTTGTCTTTAGCCTTCTTGATCTTTGCTTTGTACTTGGCTAAGCGTATCTGCTCTTCACTGAAGTTCTGCCTATCTATGTAAGGCTGAATCCATTCGGCTGCTGACTCGTCGCATAGGCTGTAAGCTAAGCCTAGCTTCTTTTCTTCAGTGTCGTATGTCTCTGAGTTGTTCTTGATGTACAACTGTAGGCTAGATATAAACTTCCTAGCTGTCTTCTTTTCTCCTTTGAATTTACTTGGGATGACTCCTACTGCTTTGGTATTTTTAGATACAGAGGCTATTTGCACCGCTAGCTGTGCAATAAAGTCCTGCATTTTCTCTTCTTCTGTCTTAGTAGATATTTCCGCCATGACTGGTGATGGGGTGTTGATGCGTAGGAGGGCAAATCGGTTTACAAATGAGGGATCAATTATGCCCAATCAGTGTTCCAATCTACTTCGTCTTCGTATGTGTAGAAGTAGTTATCAAAGATCGTATCGAGGTAAGCGTCTCTCAGCGCTCCTCTTAGAACAATCTCTTCAGAAAATCCTTGGCTAATGGAATCTCTGATTTCTTCTCGATCGTCTACCCAAACTGTAGGTTGGCGATTTGAACTCTGTCCTGCAACTGGGACTGTTGGTCGTTCTGGTGGTTGACCGGTGACTACTTGTTGGGTGGTGGTGAATGTGATAGGAGCTATACGAAGGCCAGTAGGGATCCGTACAGTCGGTGTGACAGTGACGTGAATATGAATGTGTAGCGCTAGTTCGCTATTGATTTGTTCAATTGACTCGGTAACGGTTGAATCGCCTGAGCTCATAAAGGGGTGGAGCTGGGATAGAGAGTCCTAGGTATTGTGCACGAAGGTCGTGGATAGACTGAGTGCAGATGAACAGGGGGTTCCTAAGGACTTCTAGTTGGTGACGTTGGTAGGGTGTCAACCGTTCGATGGTTCTGAGAGTCGAGAGAGAGTGGTACTGGAGGGGACCTGTGATACGAGGTCGGTGTGATCGGGTTCTTTTCGCGATCGGGGTACTTGTCATGCAGGTAGGTAGGGAATGATGGATGCTCTGCAGTCTGCGGCGCGCTAAGCCGGAAGAGAACGAAGGATGTGAACAAAAGTCCGTTTTCAACTACTTCGTGGGATACAATTGCTAATTCTACTTGAATAACAACCGTGCAATTGCTCTGGAGATGCCCGCTGCTTTTGATTATTATGCAGTGCCGTCTCGCAACAGAGAGAGGGATGAAACCTCAACGAACGTCACAATGAAGTGATCGTCGCAACAGGACACGGGGTAAAGGTAGTGCAGTGGGATGCTAATCGTATGGAAGGGGGAAGTAATAAACGAGCTTCAGCTCAAGCGCGGCTTACGACGACTGGGGAATGCCAGAGACTTGAAGGAGCCTGCAAGGGATCGGACCAAGTAAAAAGATCTATCCTAATGTTAGGACTTGAACTTCGTTGACTTGAAATGGTCGGATCCGACTAAGTGAACTTGTTATCACTTGAAGGGACACTTGCGTTCTGTTGCAAGGGCGAAGGGAAGTGAAGACGTTACGCGCAAGTGTCTGGAGAACACAAGTTGATTATCAAGTAAATCGAGAGTATACAAAGGGGCTTACCTGGAGAACACAAGAGGATAGATCTTGGTTCTCCGAGGTAGCTAAACTCTACTACTTATACTATTCTAACTGTGCACAGACCATGTTTGTACGTATTTACTAAATACCTAAACTAGGGTAGATAATATCACATGCTGACTATGTATGACGATGCGGGGCCCGATGAGTCAGATAGAACTATGTAATGATCCGTTGCTTAGGTATCGATCCGACTAAGGCGGATCTGTCTTGTAATACTAGTGACTAATCCCAGACATGTGATGACCAGTCACGTGGCTTGGTGTCAATAGCGTCACGTGACGCGAATGAAGAAATAATAAGTAAAAATGAAAATAGAATATAGCTCGTAAGTAATAGTTCATAGGGGTTTCGGAATATATATAGGCAACTCATGACAAAGCAAAGTCGTACCACCACCTGGCAGCAGCCACAGTTATTACAATCAGTTTTTATGGTGACAGCCAGGGGATTTATTGTATATTGTACCACCTGGGCTTAGTATTGACATGAATATCCAATAGGAGCACGGGAAGAAGAGGAAGCAAACTTCAAGTGATAAGTGCTGATTCTGTAAGAACTCGATGCCACCACTTCAGGTCCGTCACGACAGCAGGTGGAGGATGTCTGTGTTGCAAAGGGGCATTCACATGAAATGTTGTGATAAAGTTTGATAATGCAATGTGTAAGGCCGCCCACACATCAAATCTTGACAAATGTGATTTAAGGACCCATGCACACTTTGCACGTCTTTCAAGAGCCACCATCCCGAAAAGGCTAGTAGGGTTTTGACTTTGGAAAGGAATTTCTTCTGCTTAAGAAGTGGCAGAGTCACTGATTTGACTTGGAGATTCCAGTTGAAGCTCAAGTAGGTGAAAGATGTGTCAAATTTGTGAACTTTGGTGGCATGCCAAGGCAGGCCTAAAGGGGCAGTTATCTGCCTGATCGTGTCCTATGTGTAAGACTGGTGCAGTAGTCGGAAGAATAGAAAGTTGTCAATCCATTTGAACGTGGGGCCAACGCCGTGAGCCAGAAGAATTGCTACAATGGTGTCTACAATGATACCCAATAAGCTACAGTGGCTCAAAAAACCGTCCACATGTTCCACACTTTTTGAAAGATGACCATTTTTCACAGGACCTATTGTATATTACAGAAGATGTCTGGTCGACAGTTTGTGGCATAGAATCCCCGCTTTCCGATGCATTTTGAATTTTTTAATTTGAATCAAAATCAATGAAGTTACAAGCATTTAAAAGTGGTCTATCATGTGGACAGTTTTTTGAGCAGTAAAACCAAATATGGTAAATCACTGAAATCAGCCTATTATATAGATTCCAGTGGATTATAACAGTTGTAATGCTTTTATTAATACTCATGGAAGATCCTGAGCAGCTTTTTATAGTGTGGTTCACCAGTCCAAGTGTTGTAAATATTGCAAATATCCTATCTTCTACGGCAAATCTTGATATGACTATAGCTCTATTGAGTAGAGAGCTACATGGAGTTTCTTGGTACATATACAAGCCATAGCAATCATAGAGCTTGACTAGATCATCACTCTAGCATTAGAAAGCATGACCAGTTCAAATTGAGAATTTCTGGTATATTTATCTATCAAATGTTTGTCAAAATTGTAAGGTTGCCAAGTATTAAAGAATGAAACTTCCCACAAAATACTATATATAGGTGAGGCTATATATTGTTTTTAAATGAGGGAGAACATTCTACTAGGGTCTGTTCATTCTTGGCTATAAATTGACATTATCTAATTTTTCAAATGATGATATAGAGTATTATTAGCAAATGCAATGTAATGGACTCGTTAATTGATATTTTTTCCTATAAATGAAGACTTATTTACAGATATATAGGGTCAATATGATTGACAGATCACTTTTTGTCTTGGTAATGAATAGTAGTTATGGTCAAATGTTGCCCATATCAATACTAGTGTTTATCATGTTAAAAAATCAGAGATTGATAATGTGTGACTAAGAATGGGCAGGTCCTAGCAAGCTTTTCTCCATCATTCAAGGCCAATGTATAGTCTCACCTATATATAGTGTTTCATGGGAAGTTTCATTTCTGAACACTCAACAATCTTAGAATATTAACAAATGTTTGATAGGTCAATATACTAGAAATCCTCAATTTGAACCAATCATCCTTTCTAATTCTATAGTGGTGATCTAGTCAAGATATATAACTACCATAGCCTGTACAGGTATCAAAAAACCCCATATAACTCTCTATTGAATAGACAATAGCCATGTTAAGATTTATTTAAGAAAATAGGATATTTATAATATTTGTAGGACTTTGACTGGTAGAGCTGACTACTCTGATATGCCTGGATGCTTGTAGTGGTTCTATTTCAATGATTTACCATATTTGGTTTTACTGCTCAAGAAACTGTCCACATGATAGACCACTTTCAAATGCTTGTAACTTCATTGGTTTTGATTAAAATAGAAAAATTCAAAATGCATCTGAAAGCAGGAAATCTATGCTACAAAATGTCTACCAGTTATTTTCTGTAATATGCAATAGGTCTTTTGAAAAATAGCCATCTTTCAAAAAAGTGTGGAACATTTGGACAGTTTTTTGAGCCACTGTAGATATTTACTGCAATATATAGCTTTCTGGTTCTGCTTGGAGTGAAGAATTAAGCTGAAAAATCTCTTAGAGAATAAGTCTTGATAAAAAGTTAATATTGAAGTATGTATGCTGGAACTGAGTCTTATTTAGAGACATAGAGGACAAAGCTGAAGGTCTCTATGCAGTGCTCGCTCTTCTACTTATACTATCTACTATGTGGCTATGTGTGAGAGAGACTATCTAAACTAGGACATGCTTATTGATCAAATGAAGAAGCAATGACAAATGTACAGTAAGTGGGGCCCGTGTAGTCATACTACTGTGCTGGTCAAAAATAATGCAAATGCATTGTTTTGCTCATAACTCGGTCAAATCTTCATACTTTTTTGCGAACCAAGACTCATATTGTAGCTATCAAATACCTTTTTAAGATGATATATACATGTGCTTTATGTTTCCTAATTGTAGTGTAAATATCTGTAATATATTGCGAAGATTTCCCCCCTACTAAAATCTGCGCACATGGTATGAAACAATTGCAACCAAATGTGCCCACCATTGAATTCTAGAGGAAATTCTGTGCTAGATAGGGTCTCAAAGTAAGAAAAAATGTGCACCTGTTGGCGAGCTAGAGGCCTCACAAAATTGAGATTTTGGGTGGCTGTGGCCATTTTTGGCAAAATTATGCCTCAAATCCCGATGTTGCGAGGCCTCTAGCTCGCCAACAAGCACATGGTTTTTTACATTTCAGGGCTCTATCTGACACAGAATTTGATCTATTTTTCAATGGTGTGCATGCTTTCCTGTAAAACTATCACCCCATGTGCACAGATTTTAGTAGGGCGCAATTTTTACCAGTATATTGCAGATATCTACACCATGGTCACAAATTAATTGGAACATGTATATATCATATTAAAGAAGTTTACAATGGCTATAATTTGAGTCTTGGTTCACAAAAAAGTATGAAGATTTGACCGAGTTATGAGCAAAACAATGCATTTGCATTATTTTTGACCGGCACAGTATATGATGTAAGAGTCTGGGTATTGATAAGCCGGTCTATTCAGAACCTGTACCTGTCTTGTGATGCTGTATGACTAATCAAAACATGTGATGGCAAGTCACGTGATGGTAACAGCAACAGTAGGAACAGTCACAGCAGCATGTAAATGTGCCCATAGACTAGTATTGCTGGTATGTAGCTGTATGTATGGTGATTCTTGTCACGCGCACGCCGCACTAGCTGCGGCAGGTGAGAGTCTATGGGTCAGTATATCTACTGACCTATCACTTTATTGTAGGTGCAGCACCCCCACGTGCTTCCAGGACGCGCACGCCGCGCAAGGTGGGGACTCTGAGTGGATAAGTCAGCAATTGTACTGACCTATCCTTCATTGCAAGTGCGGCACCCTGGTGTTCGTCCAGGACGCGCACACGGCACGAGCACCGGCAGGTCAATGTACAGTCAGTAAGTGTGCTGACTGGTCAACAATTGTGCTGACCTGTCAATGCATTGCAGGCGGAGCGTGTTGCCGCTCGTCCAGGACGCACACGGTGCGCGAGCTCCGACGGGTGAGTGGTATCAGTCAATAAAGCAGAGACGGGTCACTAACTCTGCTGATACATCGGTGATTGTCGCGCGGGCAGTGTACAGACGCGCACCGTGACATCGTGCACGCACCGGCTGTCGCTGAGCTGCTACAGTCCGCTTCGGTGGACTCCGGCACTGAGCGTGGACTGACATCAGCTGCTGACAAGTGGTGGCGGGTGCACAGAAGTCGGCCATGCTGACGGCCAAGTCGGGTAATTATGGGACTGACAATGTGACTGCGGATCACTGCCCGAGTGCCCCTCTCTGTTGATGCCGTCCTGGCCGGCTGGCCAGCACGGTATTAATAAGATGAGTCAGGTTTCCATCGGGATCGATTTGTGGGCGCCCACCTTTGTTCTTTGACCACCACCTCTCTGCTCTCGCGCAGCGCCCGCGGCTCAGTCCAGAAGTGCGCGTTTTAAACGCGCACTCGCGGCCTTGCTTTGGTGCGCACTTTTGCGCACTGAAGCACTCAGTGTAGTGCACAGTGGGGTGCGCGTTCGCGCGATTCCCCTGTGCACATCTCGATGTGCAAGCGCTGCAACGTCCGCCCCAACCTGCATCACCTGCGGGAGGTGATCATCGTCCTCGCAGGACGGTGGGCGGCCAGTTGCGGCTCTTGTCTCCGCCCCAACCTGCATCACATGCGGGAGGTGATCATCCAACGCGGGGGAAGAGGGAGATTGGCCGGGGAGGTCAGTGCAAGGTAAGTAAGTGTTGTTACATTGATATACTGACTATTATTGTGCATAGGGCGCGGATAGGTTGCACCAGAGCCCGGCGGCGCGCAGGTGCAGCCCAGCATCACATTCAACTCACCCCGCCCCCTCAACACCCCCGAACGCGACCACTGGCGTGCCCCCCGCGCTCATAGAGCATGTAGGGGGCACGTCTTCACGTTTTATCGCATCTACACGCCCCCCACGACCGCCCAGTCTCGCGCGCGCGTCCATCGGCTGGACCACGCGCTGGACCGTCGCCCACTCCCTGCCAGGAGGGTAATATCATTGCCTCAAAAGACCTAGGATCTGGGTTTGTCTGAGATATAGCTAGAGCAACAAATGAAGCATCTCAATCATCAATATTAGTGCTGAGACATGTTCCGTGCAGTGTGAGGGGTTGCTGCTGTAAGCTGCTGATTGATGATCTGAGTGGTTTCTGGAAGCTAGTGAACAATCTCTTCAAGAAAAGTCACTGTTATTACAAGTTCTTCATGCAGCATCAGCCCAGTTTTGACTATACTACCATAAATGTCCACTGTGCATCAAATGTGATTGTATTATGGGGGATGAGATATTTATATTGGCTGAAGTACAGCATTATAATATAAAAAACAAAGACAACCGTAAAATGACTAGACTGAATTCTCCATACATCTGGCAAACTGAATATTGGATATTTAGTCTATTAAATATGTTAGGACTTGAACTTCGTGACTTGTAAATGGTCGGATCCGACTAAGTGAACTTGTTATCACTTGAAGAGACACTTGTGTTCTGTTGCAAGGGCGAGGTGAAGTGAAGACGTTACGCGCAAGTGTCTGGAGAACACAAGTTGATTATCAAGTTAATCGAGAGTATACAAAGGGGCTTACCTGGAGAACACAAGAGGATAGATCTTGGTTCTCCGAGGTAGCTGAACTCTACTACTTATACTATTCTAACTGTGCACAGACCATGTTTGTACGTATTTGCTAAGTACCTAAACTAAGGTAGCTAATATCACATGCTGACTATGTATGACGAAGCGGGGCCCGATGAGTCAGATTGAACTATGTAATAATCCGTTGCTTAGATATCGATCCGACTAAGGCGGGTCTGTCTTGTAATACTAGTGACTAACCCTAGACATGTGATGACCAGTCACGTGGCTTGGTGTCAATAGTGTCACGTGACGCGAATGAAGAAATAATAAGTGAAAATGAAAATAAAATATAGTTCGTAAGTAATAGTTCATAGGGGTTTCGGAATATATATAGGCAACTCATGACAAAATACTCAGTCAGACAACAGTATTGTAAATAGACAGACTCACTCACATTGAAAAAGTTCTTGTACCACAAGAATCATCAACGTTTCTACAAGGCCCATTTGAAAGTGGTGGCAGCAAATTCTCAAGAGCATCTGGTTAAGTGGAGCCCTAAAATTTCTAGATTTGCTTCAGAAACTAGCAAGAGTAAATTGTAATTCACTTGTGCATAGACAGGTATGGCCTGGCATTCTCATGAATCATTAGTCAAGGTTATGACAGGGTAGCAATACCCTAACAGGGCAATGGCCAAACAAAGGCTCATTTTCAGCAATGAATGTAAGGTCCCAACTATTTCTACCCTAAAAATTTGGAAATAATTTAATTTTATGAGCATATATTGTAACCATATCACCAGAGATTTTAGTAACTAGATTCTCTCATTGGGGCTATCTGTTCGTAACAAGCTCAAGAGCACAAGATACATATACAAACCAGGAATCTGCAGATGTGAGCATGAAGTTAGTATGACAAGACTCTTACAACATACATGGGGTCTTACTGCCAGAAGTAATGATCACAGGACACAGAGAGACACAGGGAGATATCAGGGGTGTATATAATACAGCTAGCACATTGTTGCCAGTGGTGGTATTATTATAAGAGGCTAGTGCTACCTTAAATGCAGTTTATAATAAAAGATGATTTAACAATGATATCTGGAAGCTGGAGTTCTTCCTGTCACTTTTAGATCTTATATACTGGGCTAAATCCTATCTAAGCAGAAGAGTAGCTGCTGACATCTCCGAGATCGTAGGAGTTAAGAATTCAAAGTCTACACTGAAAGGAAGTAAACAGTATAGACCAGATAAATATGATGGAGCTGTCAAATCATTAATGGAGCATAGATTCCTCTGGGATGTTGTAGAATGCTGTCAAGACCCTGGGTCAGTGTACACCAAGACTACTAACTTACAAATATAAAGACAAATCAAACTTGCATGCACTATGCACAGACATATTATACAATCCAATTAAAACTCAGCAGAAAGACAGTAAATATACCACATTTTCTCAGTGATAGAGACATGACACTTAAATGTCTCTCCTATATAAGTGTCACCAAGTGGTTCAAAGTTAAACTTAGGCCACTATAACTACAAACACAAATACATCACACCAATACATACTGTGACAATCTGTTTAGGATGAGCGCTAGACAATACCAGAACAGGTAAATTTTGGCATTAGAGATCCTTCATTAAAGCTACATCACATATATTGGTGTTTCTAAGAGCCCAGTTTGCCCAAGCCCTGTCCCCAGTTTAGCAGAATATAAAAATGCCCAGGTAGCTTATAGCACAACAACTTATCACAATTTTGGCAGACATTTTAAAAAACAGTGAGAATGTCTGGAAGAAGGGTGTGCAAGCAGACCTAGAAGCTTCTGTGCTGATTACTATTGCAATAAGACAATGCTGCTGTTTTTCCAGCCACTCAGAGACAATCCAGCGGCCAGCAAGATGTACTAGGAGCTGCAGGAAAGCAGGTTGGTGGACAGTTGAGAGAGTAAAGGCAAGTTTGGACAGAAGTCTACATTAGTGAGATTAGTTTGGGTGAGGCTGTCATTAGTGAACTATAGTATATTCAACAATTGTAGTGTATAAAGTAACACTGGAAATACACAGCCTATAGCAATACAAAAAAATCACAAATCTCGGAGTGAAAGATAAACATACAGGTACAAATTAAATGTCTTCGAACTAATAGTTCAACAATAGGTCAAAAAAGTCAAGACACAAGACACCATCCTTTTACAAGAAGTCTTTACAATGAAGAGTGTCCTACAAATTCTGAGCTATCAAGGCATCATGCTCATAAGAGGGTGTCTCACTTATAAAAGATGTCACTGTCAAACAGATAGTCAGGGTATTGGTTTATCAAAGGGCACACCATGGAGGGGCCTGCTACTGGAGGCCATCAAAGAGGCTGCTATAAGAGTTTCTAACTCGGATAGACCAGCTAGTGGTTCATGACATTTAATGCCACTTTCTACTTTTCTGAAATTGCCACTGTAGCCTTACATATAAATATGGCTATAACATTGAAAATAAAATACCTACAGCCAAATAGACTATGAATACTGAATTCTCTCTCAATTTTGTCAAATCAATCAATTTCAGTTATGTTAGAGCTATGATTAGGGAGTTATATTCACCTTCAGGCAAAGATATAGATATGATTCAAATCCCCTCAACTTTCGGGCATATCTATTTCCTATCAGGCACCAAAATGGCTCATAGCAGTTACTACAGTGATCAGATTCAAGAATGGATTCTAGATTCAGATTTTACAGAAAATTCTGTTTCTAAGAACATATGTTATAATATATTTCAAGCCAAAAAATATTTTAAAACAAGCCTAAGCAAGCACTAATTGGCCTATTGCTGGGTCACTAGGTACACTCTTCTGATAGAATATTCAAATAAGAATTCTTCTGGTTCAAGGTCATCAGATCATAGCTATCCTTCAACTTAAATGAGATGTAGCACAGTATATGAGACCTAGATGTAATAGAAAGAACTCCAGCTTCCTGATTTTGCTTCTAGGTGAGTTTGCACAATATTGTGCTCAATCCAACTTCCTGATTTTGCTTTTAGATTGCCTATACTGTTTGCCTCTGTATAGCCTTTAACACACATGTTGATCCTGGTTTCACAGACAAGGAGAGAGTCTTTGACTACTGGTCTCTTTATTCTTGACTACAGTAAAGAGCTTCAAAATGGAGAAATCATCACTTGAAGCATGCATACATGACTTCAGGTAGAAGATGTTTTGATTATAGAAATCTAGAAGTCTGTGAAATGGTTTCTTGTCCTATATAGCTACTTTCTCTTTAGACTTTTGGTGTCATGTCCATGGTTCACTGTTGGAAAGCATTGTCCTTAGAGTGCACTTGTTAGTCTTAGAAAGAGCTGAGTCTATACTGTTCTTAGAGTTTATAATCATTGTCACTTTTAAATTTGTCAGTATAGATTTGTAGAAGAGATGAAAGACTGTCTGTATTTTAACTCATAGAAATCATCAAGATTTAATAGCTTAATTTGTCACTTGTCTATCTATAGCTCTTAAAAAAAGCTGTGTTTAAAGTACTGTGGAACTTGCTCACAGAAGAAAATGATACTTGATCACAATATCTTAAGTTTACCAGATCAATTGTGAGACCTAGACCATTTAGTTGGTTCAAGGGAGGAAATGTGAATGAGGAGATTAGCACTAGTCTTTAATAGGCTAGTGGAGAAATAGAATAGGTTAAAGTGACTTATACTTTACAATTTAAAAACAGTACTAGTGGGAGGCTTTACAAGTAGCCAACTGGTGAAGTGTGAGAATAGAACACTAATGAGACTGACAAAATACAGATGTTAGTGTATCAACAACAAAAACTGTCACAAAACTGCCTTTTGACTTTATACTATGACCTTGCACAGAAAAATCAAACTAGCAGTACTTCTCCTTATTTGAAGCATTTACTACTTTAAACTGACAAGACTTTGCTTTATTGACATTTACATAAATATTCACTTATCAATCACTATTATTGACTAATAGATAAGAGGGAGAAAAAACCAGCAACTTTAGAGAAAATCATTTGAGAGTTGGATGATTTTGAGGAGATTCTCAATATATAATCCATTTGGTCGTAGGTATTTTATTTCAGAAGTTATAGCCAAATATGTATTGAACACCATTGTGACATTTTCGGGAAAGGTAAAAGTGACATTAAAAGACATGTGTTCTATATCACTAGAAGCGGAATTTTGAGGTAATTCCGAATATATAATCTATGGGATAGTAGGTATTTTATTTCAGAAGTTATAGCTTGATCAGTTCAGCAGTTATTGTGGCAACAATGACATATTTGAATATTGACATGATCCATGGATCTGCAGTCTAATCTCACATCACAGGCCTGGATCATATGTAATTAGTACACTAAATGGTAACTAATTGAGATAAGAAACACCATTGATAAAATTATATCTCCGGCATTCCTTGGTGGATAAGGGTGCTATAGGGCTCAGATTCAAGGTATTTACATATAGAAGAGGTCTGGCAACAGCCACCAACAAGCTGGTTTTCACTGTGGCACAAATGAAGGTCATTGATTCAAAGTTTGCACTCCTTATTATTTCGCTCCTGTTGAACAAGCAGTCTCATGTAGAATCTGTATATACCTTGAAAGATGGGTGTATGCAGAGAGAGAACGAATTTGCTTGTTAAAGCCCATGTTGACTGAAATAAAATGACTCTAGTGTTTACATTCAATGAGTGCTTAAGGCACAGCCCAACAACTTGGTCACCGCGAGGGCAATAGCAGCACTTAGTCTCAATATGAGAAGAACACCTGAAATAGCACTCAAGACAGAGGCTAGAGCCGGAGACTTGACTTCAGGGTCAAAAAATGCGGAAATATTGGCATCAATCTCGTCTTTAGAGGGTGTTCCAACAGACGGAGCAAGCATAGAACTTTCTGATGTCTTTTTACACTTCTCCATGATGCCATGAGATCTCTGTAGTGCAAGTAGCAAGCGAACACCAATAGCTTTAACAAGAAATGCAATATCAAAATCATGTTTTTCAAAGCCTCCCAGAGGTGAGTACAAGCCAGCAATAGCTTTTTTGAGCTTATCACAAATCACTTTAGCACTAACACCACAGCAGAGCAGCTGCAATTAAATAGTGCAAGCTAGGAACATCCTTGAAGGCCAAGAGCTTGAAAATGTGGACGTAGTCACCAGTTTTCCTCTTAAAAGTTGCAAAACACGACTTGTTATTTGCAAACTGCCATAATGCCATTATATGAGCAAAGTACTACACAATAGCTGGCTCGCATTCAGAAATGCTCAAGGAGTATGCTCTGCAGCATCTATAGCCCTAGAAACAAACACCTAAATTTTGGGCTATTCAACAAGGCATAGCAAGCTGTACAAGGTGTTTCCTCGCCCCCAGTCATACAAGCAAGGCAGTCACTGAACCGAAGACAAATCTGATTATTATTTTTACCAAAAGCAATATGTTTGAAGCCTAAGTCATTCTGTGCATGAGCAGAGTACAGATAAGTGGTCCACACTGAGCCAGGTGACCTCTCAGCTAATATATCAGGGCACAGCTTGACTAAAATTGCAGATGACCTAAGTGGAGGTAGTGCAGGCAAAGTGCCACAGTACTAGTATTCCCAAGATTATCATTAGAACCAGATGTGCCCAAATTGGTCATATCAAACACAATGCCCGATAGCAATGAGTTCAAACTCTGAGTATAGCTCCAAGTTTGCATGACATGTGAATTGAACTCAAATCACCTGCAACCTGAAATTCAAATATCATAGGAGCATCTGTAGCAGCAGCTAATGGATTGGAAGTTAAATTGGCTGGCTTATCAGCAGAGCCTGCCATTAGATGTTGCCAAAATAAATTGTTAAATGCAGTGCTCACTTCGGAATTAGCTTGGTCTCCAATCTGATCTCTGGCCTGAGCGGTACCCCAAACTCTGACCAGTCTTTGCCACCTAAGACCATCTCTGTGCTGTTCAAACTTCAAATGGTTTGCAGAACAAGTGAGCTTGACAATAGCCGCATAGATCACAGACAGCAAAGTAAATTCTCATAGTCAGGTCAACCTCAGTAGTCACTTTAGAACAGCCAGAAGCAGTAATTACAACTGGCTGAGGCACTTAGAGTGTAGCAATAGCTGTATACACTTAGTTTTGCAATGTTGTGAGCTTTCTCATGCCAGCTCCCTAAGTATTATTACTGCACAGATGACCACCGGGTGATAACCGTCCGCCCCTGCTTCTACCACTGTCCCTGCTGCAGCAGTGCACAAACCAGCTCACCTGTGCTATTCAATTAGAGAAAGCAAGATGATATTTGCATTGTCCCTGTAGCTGGAGCGATGAATTTGGCAAACATATTCAGGTTCTTATTCCTGCATTTGCATCACACATGATGTCTAGTTGCAGTGCTTGCCCAGCAGAATTTGCCTCAAGGCCTGCTTGGAGATACTTGGAACAAATGACACATGTGGCGGCCAAGGTAAGAGACACTCACAGGCTATAACACATGAGTGCTTTTCTCTGGTCTACCCATCACTCTTGTGGTCCCTTCACTCTTCAACTCATTTGTAATAATCTTTATCCCACTCCTTCACTCCTCAGCTCACTCGTAGTAACTGTTACTCCACCCTGTCAATAACAGTGATACCTCGCTACTGTAAAGCTATGTGTGAAGTCAAAAACTGCCCTAACTGTCTGTCTGAGGAAAATGATAAGCTGCTGCTTGGAAAATATTGTCACGTCTGTGCAAATTGCACCAAATACATACTGAAAGACCCAGGAATGACTAAGAGAACATGCATTGACTGTCATAGCAAATATTGAGGATGCAGAGTCCATTGCTTTGAGTGATAGGCGAAAACAAATAGAGATAGCTGAGTCAATTGAAATCCTGAAAAAGGCAGAGGTAGAGACTTTGAAGAAACAAGTCTGTCAGAACAGCAACAACAAATCCAATCAGGAAGGTATGTGTGTGTTGAAGCTGGTCGCTCAGTTTGAGGTGCTCATCAATACCACCAAGAGCCTTGTAAAGGAGGAGAAGATCTTGAATACACACTCAGTCAACATAAAAAAAGAAGCAGCCAACATACACAAACATTGCGGGAAAGTGGAAGAGGAGGTACACATGATCCAAGGGGATATTGACAATATGTGCAAGGAATAAGGGTCAAAATAAATATACATCATGGTGGTCAATACAGAGAACAATAGTGACGGCAAAGATGAGTTGGAAGAGGAGTTAGTGGTAGATCAGAGTGAGCAGCGAGTGCTCTTGCAGGTGAGTACTTATAGTGGACCTAGGTACTCTAATTAATTAAAACACAAGTGCAGCTAGTTACTCTATATTGATTCAGCCCAGCTATAGCTGTGGTTGTAATTAATTATTTAGCTGTTATTTGCAATTAATAGAAGTTCTCCGGCTTACCTCATGTATGTGCCCAAGTGAATATCATGATGTGGCAAGATTCATGTGGCAAATTTTGTCATATTTGACATTATGCTCTTGTATTTGTTAATCTCCACCAGCCACTATACAAAGTCACTTAAATCATTCTATTTTCTATCATGTGAATTAGAATGCTCTTTGGCTGCTGGTTGCATGATCTGACTCTGTCATATAGCTCGGAACACAACCATAGCTAAGAAAAATGTAAATACTATCATTTTTTTTACAGGAAGATGTGTAGGATCAAAAGTAAATAGTATGAGTCACTGTTAGAGAGAATTGCTTGTCATATCCAACAAGTAATACAATGCCTTCTGGGAATGTATTTTTCACTGTCATAGTCCCAACTGCAGTAGCAAAAGAAGTAACATTGATGTTGTGTTTTAATGCTCTATCAGTAGTGGTTTAGCTAACTTTGTTCTCTTGTACTATGGGCTTATTAGTCATGGAGAAACAATAGCCTTTCAGACCCTGGGCAACTTTGAGAGGTACAGTTTTGAGGAATGTGCAGGTGATAAATTGAGTTTGAGGCCATTGAAATTGATGATTGTTTGATGTTAATAATAAGGAAGAGGAGCAGATGATTTGCAAGTCTATGAGATTGGTTTATATATAAGAGTGTCATGAATTGTGCTGCTGTTGGTAAGGTTTTGTTTCCCAGCAATCATGCAGTCTACACAAGGATCACTTACACCTTTCTCAGTTGCTAATAATTTTTCTATCATTCTAGTACACGCCTCAGACTGTGAAGGACCAACAAAGTTCATTAAATTTCTCAGTTTTTCTTGTCTTTAAACTTTTATACTTGGTATATAGAGAGAATTTCATGTCAAAACCTAGCAAGATGTTTCAAACAAGACACTATGTTTTACAGACCTCTGAATTCTATTATGTTGTCATATAAACACATTATGCTCCGTTGCTGCAACTCATGCTCTGTTTTGCATCTAACATGAGTTCACAATTTTAGATTGATGGAAACTTCTTCTTTGTTGATGAAACAAGGCTCACGGGTAGATATAAACACAACTTTAATTGCAATAAGGACAATATAAAACATGTTCAACATTTGTGTCATGCTGTTCAGCTAGCTCAGGTGCTTAGAAATAAATGTAAGCTTGGTAATTTTGACAGTGGGTGTAAAACATGTTTCACACAAGCTAAGATGCATAAGTCACTGGCTAGGGATGCTACAACTCTAACCTAACTGTTTCTGGAGCTTTAGGTAGTGATGCATTTCTACCAGATGTAAGAGTGACAGCTTCACAACTCCTAATTGATAAATAAAAGGCCTGTGTCTATAAATTAAGGCTATCACTGGGGGGCCATGAGCAATGTACGGTCAAAGAAAATGGACCGATCATGATCCAAGATTGAAAAATTTGTGCACACTTATCTGCCACAGAAGACGTAGGAGAAAATGCAAACTTTTCATTAGTAGTTTCCTATTGTGGGAAATAATAATGGTAAAGGAGATATATTTTGACTGAAATTGGCTAAAATGATTTCTGTGTTTTCAGCCACCAATCAGCCTTTAGACATTTAGCATGTTCCCGCCCTTTTCCCATTCTATGAGCTTACAAGAAATAAGATATGTTCTGATCATATTCAGGCGACAAGAAAGTACTCATCATGCTGAATCTCCAGAGGAAGAGTATTGAGCAAAAATAAAAGACAGAACATTTGATGTTAACTTCCGGCAAAAATGTTATGTGTTCTTGGTCTGATTTTGGGAGACATAATATTCAAACTTTTCTTGGCCGGCCTGAGCTATACATGATTGTGAATGGTGGAATTCATGATTTAAGTGTTTGATGATTCGTGCCAATCTGCAGTTCCCGATTGACAAAATTGCAATAAAATTGAATTCATACTTAGAAGAGTCGCAATCTTAAGAATTGCCAATAGCTTTATACGGAATTGTCATTTGGGTATAGGCAATCTCATGTTTGTATATTTCTATTTCAAGTTTAGAGCTATACTACAATTGAGTTCTGTACGATTGTGGTCCAGGAGACCCAGGCAGGGCAGAGGGCAGTGATGCTGCATTCTTGCAGGCCAATTAATGACACATCAATGAAACCTATCCCCCTCTAAAATTCATCATGGTGCCCCAGCATAATGGTGCTGTCATATGATGCTTATACAGACTCAATAATAATCCTAGGACTGCTCTGACTGGTGTTCACAAAGTGCAGATCCTACAGCATGTCAAATTAGTCTAGAGCAGATCTTATAGCATCCTGTTTTGGTCTGGCTCAAGCTGCATAGGACCCTATTTGGTCTAGCTCGAAACCACACAGGACCCTATCTGGACTAGTTCAAAACCACACCGCACTATATTTGGTCAAGCCCAAACCGCACAGCACCTCAATTTGGCTTAATCCCGATCACACAGCATGTCCCTTTGACAACACACATTTTCATGAACAATGAACAAAGGAAATGCCATTGGAAAATAGCCACCTGGCACTAGTAAATTTGAAAGAGTGCTGCCATTAGCATCCACGACGTGCAGATCACACAGCACCTCATTATGGTATTGCGCAGATCGCATAGCAAGCCCCTTTGAGCCCAATTGCTTGCCATCCTGCCCCATGCATCGACTAGTCAATAAAAAACATACAGACACCACCTATGACATGTGTGGACATGTATGAACTACAAAAAACATGACAGAACATTCACTTTAATCAACCACAACGAAAACAAGAGCAACAAACAAAAAATCACATGCAGAATAAAAACAAGAACAGAAGTACGTAAACAAGCGCTCAAAGCCAACTAACTGCCCTGGTAATCCAGCAGTCCCCCCCATGCATTAATCAATAAAAGAAAGTCTCCCAAGAATATCCTCAAGCACAATCCATGGCCCTATGGCACTATCTGGACTAATTTTATTATGACCCAATTTCAAAAAAAGGCATTTTAATGTTTGTGCCAGGATTCAGGAGAACCGAACCACACAACCGGTAATGTCTATGCACACAAAATGATAAATTTTGCCACTAGTTTTTTGATCTTGGAAAATCGAGTCAGAAAATGACAAATTTCTCTACATCCAAAGTTCTCAATTTCCTACGCCTTCTGTGGCTTGATAAATTGGTAGAAAACTTACCGTCTTGGGCACATTTTGATGCACGCAAAATGTAGTCTTTGCTTGACTAATTTTAAAACAATTTTCACCGCTTGAAAACCCTTTGCACATCCCAAAATTTGGGCGCCAAAAATGGGGAAGACATGGGCTGCAAAAATGAAGCTTTTCCAATGCAGCAATATGTCATATTTTTGAGACATTTTTTAAGCTTACAAAATGCAGTTTTTTCAGCGTAGAGAAAGCTCAACTCTGCGCTCCAGATTCTCGATGCCCGGGACATTTACTAAAATGCCAGAGAATTGCGGGAGGTCATTGATCATCAACAAGAATTAATGGAATTACACGTGTGCACAGAATCAGCCTGGCCGTCAACAGAATCGATGGAATTCTCAAACGAGAATTTTGAGAATCTGCATAGGAGTTGGCTAATCGACTAATCGGCCAGTCGAGTCACGGCTAATCGCATAGTCGCGACTCGCAAATTAAGTCTCACAGGTCTGGCCAAAGATTCGGCACAACAGGTGTGAGTCTACATTGCCGTCGGAAAGTCAGGGGAATCAGTCAGCAAACATCCCTCTAGCTACAAAATCTCGCAAAGCGGCAGATTATGAGAAATGAATCTGAGCAGAGGTCCATGAACTCCCAGAAGAATCAGAATTGATAGAATTACACATATGCACAGAAGCAAACATCCCTCTAGCAACGGAATCTCCCAAAGCGGCCAATTATGAGGAATGTACGTTAACAGATGATCACAATCACAATTTTGTGGATCTGTAAGAATACATGTGAAGAATTTCAACTGGCCAGAATCACCCAAAGCGGCCAATCATGAGAATCAAAAATCACACCAATCTGTCATGACTTGCCTATATATATTCCGAAACCCCTATGAACTATTGCCTACAGTGGCGAGCAGATAGAATAGGTCTCTCGTTTGTGGCCGAAATTTTGCTCTGCAGCGTAAATCTTTTCAGATTTAGAAGGAAACCGGCTTGAATGAGCATGAATCTGCAATAAAAATTTTAGTAGTACCGTTACGTAAGCAGTCCAGATTTCCGAGGCGAAAATTCAATGTTACATGTGCCTCGGTTTGGGGCTTCGCGGCTCTTATCTCCTAATTATGCCTTTGAAAACCAAGCGCGCTCGAAATGCAAAAGCTCAACGCCTCGCGGGGAGCAAGTTTTTCCAAACTGGTTTCATTGATGCTATCAAAGACTCTATGCAGGATCCCGAATACACGCCTGACGACAGCAGTGACATTTCGGATAATGAAGGGGGCTGGGCAACAAATCTATTCGGAGACGAGGATGAAACTCTTCCAGAGCTTGCGGAACTCTCGGACTCTGAAGTTGAGATTGTAGGCGAAGTTGGACTGAAAAGGAGGGCTACTGGAAAGGACTGGGAGACTAGTGATGAGGAGGAGGAAGGCGAAGAAGAAGAGCAAGCCTTGCAGGCTTTGGAGCATGCAAATGAGGTCTGGAAGAATATCTTGGACCAGGTGAGTTTAACATATGTCTCAAAACATAACAAATGCTTACTATCCAATAAAGAAACCAGTTGCCGGTGCAGCAAAGCCTCGCCTCAAGGCAATGCCTTCATATACCAGTGCCGGCAGGAGCACTCTGTTTGCGAAAAGAGCTGCTTTAGCCAAGGCCGCGCATGGGTCGGCCAAAATAGGCCAGTTCTTTAGCATCAGGAGCATCGCGCCTGCTTGCGAAGAAATTGCGCAGCCGCCGGTAGCCGTTGACGCCGAGCGAGAAGACGAGGACAGCGCAGACACTTGGAATGACATCATCGAAGTGCCCGCTCCTGCCGCGAGGCCTTCGCCAGCAGTTTCGCCCACCGCAACGTCAATGCCAGCAGCCTCCGAGTCACCCATCGCAATGTCGCCACCTGCCGCCTCGTCCATCGCAACGTCACCCGCAGCGGCCCTGCCTGTCATCGTGTCGCCTGACGCACTATCAGATGACAATACATCCAACAATACCTCAGAGAACGCAGCCGTCAATATGACGCACTTCCTCGACCCCACAGCGGATGATGAATACCAGCCCGCCAATATTCCTGTTGGCACCATTGTCGACAGCCTAATCGGAGACGCAAAGAAACATAAGTCATTTGCAGCGCTGTTCAAGTTGTATGCTGTAAAACATTACCTTGAACTTGTGCAGCGCTATCGCCTCATCCGAAACGTCAAGAACCCTGTCACTCGGGCTAGTCTGGCTATTGCAAAGTCAGTTGGACGGGGACCTTACTTTGCGAAACTGATCAGACGTCTGGTCATATACATTGGACGCTTCCATACACTGCCTCCCAACCGCTCCGGCAAACACAATGCACACCCCTCATTGCTGAATAACGAGCGTGTGCATCAAGCTGTACGTCGCTATTTGACAGTACAGGCTGCCGGCGAGGTATGTGCTCAATTATCGCTTCAAAAATGAAGAATGACTGCTGATCACTCACCTAACACCCCAGATAACCCCAGACAAACTTCAGCGCGAAGTCAACAAAACAATAATCCCCGCACTCGGCCTCGACCTCGGTAAAGCGACCATATCGGAAAGTTCTGCTCGTCGTTGGCTGAAGAAGCTAGGGTACGAGTACACCGTGGCGAAGAAAGGAGTGTATGTTGATGGTCACGAGCGACCTGATGTGGTCGCGTACTGTGAAAAGTTCCTGGCAATTGTTGCCGCAAGCGAACATCTTCGCGCGACGTACGATGACGAAACCCTGGAAATCATCGAGCCAACGTTATCCGAGGGTGAAAAGAAACACGTACCTCTCCACCACGATGAGAGCATTTTCCGCCCGAACGAAATGCAGCAAAGGGTGTGGATCAAGAACGGCAACATGCCATTGAGGAAGAAGGGACTTGGGCGGGCCATCCACGTTTCTGACTGGATCACCGAGGAAACGGGGCGCCTCACCTTGTCTGATGCTCAGGTGCCATTTGTTCTCTCACGTCTCTGAAAATTTTGGCCGGAGATTAAATGTAAACTTAATTAGATTGAATTCGACTTGAAACTTCCTGTAGAAGCTCGCCTGAAGAAGCACGACTCCCGCGAGATCATCTATCCTGGGAAAAATGCGGATGGGTGGTGGAATGCTGATCAGTTAATCAAGCAAGTAAGTGGCCCGCTGTGACCTCTCTGCTGTAGCAAACTCAATGGACCCAACATAGATCGAGGATGTTATTCCCCTGTTTGAGCGCATGTACCCCAACTGTGTGGCTGAATTCTTTTTTGATCAGTCATCAGCTCATGGGGCATTTGCGCCCGATGCACTCAATGCTTCTCAAATGAACATCAAGCCTGGAGGAAAACAACGTCACATGCACTCAACAAGAATTCCGATGGATAACCCGAATCCGGAACTCCGTGGGAAGGACCAGGATATGGTATTCTCGAATGACCTTCCATCTGAACACCCTTACCATCAGTTTGCGGGCCAGCCTAAAGGTATGCGGGTTGTTCTTGAGGAGCGTGGACTTTGGGCGGCACTTGCGGCAGCGCACAGTGGCAATTCATCCCGAGTCCCAGGCATCTGTGCCTTCTGCAAACTCTCGCAGAAAGATAAAGATGCCTTGGCCCGCGGATCGGCAGCGCGAACCCTCTTTGACGATGCCGAGGACTCGGATGTTGAGCCCGATGATACACCACGTCCATCCGAATCAACTTCCTGCTGCATGCAGAAAGTTCTTTCGCTGCAGGCGGATTTTCAGGAAGAGAAACCGCGGCTGCAAACATTAATTGAATCAGCAGGTCACAAATGTTATTTCATCCCGAAATTTCATTGTGAGCTAAATCCGATTGAGATGTATTGGGGGTGGGTGAAGTATCGTGAGTTTATCCGGTCCAATTCAATTTGTTCTCGCTAATTGGCATAACAGGTTTGCGTGCCCTCGTTGACGGCACATTTCCGACAGCAAAAAGGCTTGTGCCAGAGCTATTAGACTCTTGTCCCACAAGAGTCATCCGAGCGTTTTATCGGAAGACATGGCGATACATAGATGCATACAGGTGATGATATCTAACCTATTCTACACCATTTGGACATCACTGACTGCTCGCACATACAGGAAGGGCCTCAACTCCAAGCAAACAGAATATGCAGTGAAAAAATACCGCTCGCACCGCAAGATTGGGGCAGGTATTTACATGGATTTGCACATTTGGAACAATCCTCAGCTCCAGTAGAGGTCCTATGTACTGTAGCAATGCTCTGCGTACCGCAGAAGATGGTTTGCTGGCGGCAGGCAACGAGAGTTACCATATTAGGCAAGTGTTGGTACCTGACACGTGACAAGTCCAGATTTCGAGCAGATTTTTTTTTAGATTTGGGAATTTTCAAAAACTGATGAGATAGATATGTAGCTATGGTAAATACATGCTTATTGCACTGTGTGGAAGTGAATTCTATTGAGGTAAGCTGGTGAAGAAAGACACCCGCGTCTGGGCTGTGGCGCGGGTCGGTTTTAAGCTCTTGCCACTGTACGAATTATATTTTATCTTTGTTTTACTTATTATTGCTTCATTTGCGTCACGTGACGCTATTGACACCAAGCCACGTGACTGGTCATCACATGTCTAGGATTAGTCACTAGTATTACAAGACAGACCCGCTTTAGTCGGATCGATATCTAAGCAACGGATTATTA
>JACXVL010000703.1:0-22072 GCA_014898675.1 Athelia sp. TMB | reverse complement strand
ATGACTGATGGTTGCGGCTTTATGAACGAAGCTGCACTGACCAGCATATACAAGTCAGGAATCGTCCCTTTGCTGCATCGGCCAGTTGCTGTCCAGGGCCGAATTGGTGGAGCTAAAGGAATGTGGATCTTGCATCCTAACGATAACTCCACGGAGCCGAAGATCTGGATTCGTCTTTCACAGAAGAAAGTCAACTTACCCGCTACACCACTTGATCGCTCGCACCGGATTTTTGAACTTGTAGCCCCAGCCCGCGTCGCTACTCCCAGTTCTCTCGACGTACAATTCATAAACAACCTAGCGCACAATGGGGTTCCGAATGAAGCTTTCGCCCATCTCACGCGCGAGAGTTTAAAAGAGATCGTCAGACCTTTGACAAGTTGGGTCGGGCCTCACGCTATGGTCCCTTTGGCAAGCGCCGTATACCTGACAGGCGGCATTCGGGGTACACGTTTGCAAAGGATGGCTCCAGGTAAAACACGGGCAATGGGGTTAGCCCGAGACTTCCATCGTGAGGAGCTGGCCGAAGCGCATATAGACCAGTCTCCCTCACTCCCTGGTTCAGCTCAAATTGTCTCCTCTGGCCGTTGCCCCTTTAGCGGGGCTCCACTATCTGTCCATGAGAGTACCTATGAACTTCTGCTGGCCGGCTTTCGGCCGCTTGAATTCGAACCTCTATATAAGAAAATGCGCAACATCACGAAGCTAGCTATTGAATCGGCGGTGAAGGAATACCGCATTGGTATTCCACAGTCGCTGAAAGCATATGTGCTCCCTGGCACGTCCCTGCCCATCAAATTGCTTGTGTAGTGCTACGCTAATGGCAGTTAAAACAGATCCAACGGGGCAACTGAAAGAAGGACAAATATACTTTCGATCGGCGCAGAGTCTCACTGACCCTGAAACAGGCTCTGTGTTTACTACAATTCTTGGTCCAGTCATTGTAAATGCGCTCACATGTGTATATATGCAATATTTATCGCTGACATCACACAAGGTCGGTCGAAACCCTACGCTACTGCCCTCCGATTTGCAATTAGTAAGTTCAATACTTGAGACCCATGCAATTTGACTCTAAATGCTACATCAGGTTACGGCAGTTGACTGTCCGGCCCTCCACAATTATTATGACGTTGTCATATTCTCGACTGAAGGGAAAAGATCTCTCGCCAGTCTTCTTGCAGGCGGCGGTGGGTTTCGATTTTTGATTCAAGAGGAATTGATACTGAATTTGCTGTAGATATGGATGGAGGTAATTCTCGCTATGATCTTGATTTA
The DNA here is from genome assembly GCA_014898675.1 of Athelia sp. TMB. Taxonomy (NCBI): domain Eukaryota; kingdom Fungi; phylum Basidiomycota; class Agaricomycetes; order Atheliales; family Atheliaceae; genus Athelia; species Athelia sp. TMB. Next base: position 20,794 of record JACXVL010000703.1, on the reverse strand, counting down.
CGCAGAAGCTTGACATCTTGCAGACGAAGTAGCAGTAATCTGGGCCAAGTGGCTCACAGATTACTTCATCAGGCGCCCCGTTAGTGAACCCCCGCCGGACCTGGTTGAAAGAGCGTTTGTTCGCGATGTGCAGACGGTGACAGAATTCGTAAACGAACTTAGGGCTAAATCTCTTGCGGACGCACATGCTGCATTGCAGAAACTGGCACTACACGGCCTCGTGGATACCAAAGTCGGCCTACTTTCTATGCTTCACAACAATGCCATCTACAGGCACGGTTATGGCAGCGATCAAGCTCTATATGTGGCACATGTGTAAGCCCTTCCACCCAGCAGTTGCTCAGATTTTTATAAAGATGACTACTATAGCTTCAACATGAATATGGATGCCCAAAAGAGTGGTCTGCGTCTCAACCAGACCGCGTTCAACGAGCTTCAACGAGCTTATGGCGGTTGTCGACCCAGCAGCATGGCAGGGGTCTCCGAGTATAACGCGAACGGCCTGATAATACGCCCCGAACCCCCTGGAAAGCGAATCAATCGCGACCCAGCCCTGGGAGAATTTGTTTTTGACTACCTTGCAGCTGAGGGAAAGGCTCTCGGTGACGAGCATTTGGCGGCGTTCGAGAAGCTACTGGAGGGCAGAAACCTGCGCAAAGATGTCAACCTCCTAAAGCCGTACAAGGACGCTAAGCTTTATGCTTCAAAGGCAAAGGAGAAACTAGGCATCGACTCATTCGAAGCCGAGCTTGAAGATCTGGAGTTACACATCAAGACCGTGTACAAAAGCTGGAATCCGACTGCTTCCTCCCTGTCCTCTCCCATCAAAGCCTCGTCCAGTAAGCGGCAGAAGTCCACCGAGTCATCAAATCCACATATGACAGAGTCGGCCCGCAAATACGCAGAAGGCCCGACAGGTCAATCCGACTTCCTTACTGCCAACTTTGCCTTGGTGAAAGCATCCTGCGCTTATGATTTATGCTCGGATTTATTTGCATTCACTGTAGCATTCAGGGACCTTTGCGAAATCAAGGCCAAAGCATCTGGGTCCTATGTGCCCACTGCCAGGGTCATGTCCGAGTCCATGTCGATCCAAGGCTCTTTTGTACGCGTTCTTAGCGAACGCGTTGACGAATTCTAGGGCTCATCTGCTATACTCATATTCACATTTCCCCGGGCCCCGATTGCCTCATTATTTGGAATTGTTTATTTCAAAGAACTTACTTGGTAGTTCACATTGTAATTTGGTTATAATGTAATACATACGCCCTGCTAATTATGATGTTCTGTCACTCTTTGTCCCCCTGATCCACTCATGGCCCGCTGCATGCCCAATCTGAACAAATCATATATAGATGGGAACGCGTGTAAACCTTGGAAAGGCAACATAATCATAGCCTATACCAGTAAAACAGGAGGCATGATGGACTTCGTGAATCACCTCTGTCATTCAGGCCTAAGAAATTGAAGCTCGGAGACTCTGGATCCCCTTACCCACCAGAGCTCTCCGCTGCTCGCTCCCGCTCCTTCCGCAATTTCTCTACAAACACGAACGTGACAAGTATAACATCTACAAGATTTTCAAATCCAGGAAAGATTTCCAACTGTGCTTGGCGGCGGCTACCGACAACACCCGCATTGCTGCGGTGACCCTCGGCTACGGGTGTCTTTGAACCGTCATCAAGGATTAATGAGCATGTCCACATGCCAAGCTTCCACTTGAACGCTCTACCGTCTCCGGGTGCGGTGAAGCCGCGGTTTCTGGTATACCTGCATAAGCCGCGAGAGACCAAAACATCACGAGAGAGCTTACTGTGCAAGGACGCCCTTATGAGGCATGAACTCCTTCATAGACTGCTTCACACCACCATACGTTAGCACTGAAGAGGCGATGGTGTGCCATTCTATGATTGCCAATTCTGTGAAATGATCCGCTGCGATTTACTATAATCAGTATGTAGGATACACAATAGAAGCAAAGCTTGAACACGGTACACACCCATGTCATCTGGAGAATCGTTGGGAACAATCTTGCTGATTGTGGTCTTGCGGTTGCGTGACAGGATAGACCCAGGCGTCTCTGACTTGTACAGGACCTGGCCGAAATCATCGGTGAAAGTGGTGTTTCGGACGTTCGCGTGGTTCGTGAGGTAGATGTTCATCTCGCTCGTAGCAGGTGTTGCTTTCATTATTCGTGGAATCTCAATTGTGGAGTGCTCTGTATGTATATATGAAGTCACTTAGCGTCATGGGGTCCGGTGTGAAGTGCTGTCGAAGCTTCCGAAACGAGCTAGCCAATGCGATTTGGCTGCTGTGCCTTGCTGCGCCAAATGCTAGTTCAAAGTTTCCGTCAAACCTTATATACAGCCATGAAATAAATGGTAGGTAAGAAGCTGCCAGGGTCCCTAGAGAACTGGTCAAGTCGGCTGTAGACCTCACATCTGTGTAGACCATGGGAGGAAATAAGCACAAACGATGTGCGTCCTGCATGGATGAAGCTCAACCACGAAAACCTAGCGCCGCGAACGGTGCCAAAGACATCCAAATCAGCACAAAATCGGCCTCTAGATTGAAAGTTACGTTCGGAACGGGTATATTGATGCGCGACATAACTCGAAAACTGCACAAGTGCGCTGAATTGGTCAATAAACAGGTTAAATTTTAGAAATCCACCCCTTAACTAGCAGCTGCAGCGGCGCTCTGCTCCCGCTCCTGCCGCAATTTCTCCACGTATACATACGTGATAAGTATGACATCCACAAGATGTTCAAATCCGGGGAAGATCGTCAATCGCGCTTGGCGGGGCTTGCTCAAGAAGCCTATGTGGTTGCGGTGACCCTCGGCTGCGAGTGTCTTCGAACCGTCATCGAGGATCAATGTGCATGCCGACAACCCAATCTTCCACCTGAACGCTCTGCCGTCCCCTGGCGCCGTGAAGCCGCGGTCTCTGGTAGACTCGAGTCAGCCGCGAAAAGCAGATAGGAAGGGTACCGCTGGGCTTACTCTGCAAGGACACCCCTATAGGGCATGAACTCTTTCATAGACCGCGTCACGCCGTCGTATGTCAGCAATGAAGGGGTAATGTTGTGCCATTCTATAGTTGCCAACTCCGCGTAACGATCCGCTGTGGGCACTCATGATCAGTCCAATACCCAGCAGAATTAAGCAAGAGAGTACATACTCATGTCATCCAGTGATTCGTTCGGAACAACCTTGCTGATTATGGTCTTGCGATGGCGCTTTAGGATGGACCCAGGCGTCTCCGCCTTGTACAGCGCCTGGCCAGATTCATTGGTGAACGTGGTGCTTTGGACGTTCGTGTGGTTCGTGAGGTAAATGTTCATCTCGCTCGTAGGTCTTGAATCGCGCTCGTAGATTGCTCTTTATAAATATAAGGAGTTACCAGCTGGCTTGGCATCATGGGGTCCTGTGCAGATGCTGTCGGAGCCGAAACGCGCTGGTTGAGCTGCGCTCTGCTGGAAGCTGTGCCAACATCAAAGATCTTTCTGTCAAGCTTTCAAGCCTTGTGCATGTGGCTGCTGTACGAATCTCCCCAAGGCGCTGTGGATTCAAAGTGGATGTAGGCAAGAATCTGCTAGACTGCCAGAAAAACAATGCGAAAGTGACCCAACAGTAGAGTAGATGATGAAGGCAAGACAAGCACACTCAGGGGACAGGTGCCGCTGCACCCAGGCCGCTCCCGCGTGGGCTTCGCTGAGGGCCTCTTGAGTGGCGCGAATGTCAAGCGCAAGAATTCAAACAGACATCACACATGCTAAGCCAGTAGTACGAAACTGACCTCTGGGTGAGAAAACTACATTCAGAACGGGTATATTGATGCGCGACACAACTCAAAAAGCACACAAGCGCACTGAATCAATCAATAAACATACTAGCACCCCTATATTTTTCGCCCCACACACTGACACTCACCCGCCGCCTCTATCAAACTCAGCCGGAGACCCAGACTGCCCAGCCATCAGCGGCCACTCACAAGGGAAAGAATGAATGCAAAGGACTCACAGGCAATGGCGATGACGATGTACAGCGTAATCAGCATCAGGCCCTCCATGTAGTTGCTCTTCCCGTCCTGCACGAGCAGGTTCACGAGCAGCACGCTCACGAAGAGCACAATCGTCTCGAAGTCCGCGAAGAAGAGCGTCAGCTCGTGGCCCGTCGCCCAGCCGACGATCACGAGTAGCGGGATCACGAACGATGCGATTTGCTGCGCGTGCGAGTGTGAGCATGAAATGAGCTGGGAGGAGGTGGTACGCACGATAGACGAGCCCACGCAGATACCGATGGTCAGCTCCATCTTGTTCTTCATCGCCATCCAAACGGAGGTGACGTGCTCTGCTGCATTAGCCTACCGCGCACGCGGTGATCAGCTGTCGCGCGTGAACTATGGGAGGGGGCGCTTACGACGATGGGCAGCAAGATCAGCCCAATGAACGGCTTGGGTATATGGTACCGCGTCGCGGTCTCCTCGATCGACGCGACAACTACACGTCAATAACACCAGTCAGCCTTTGTCAGCCACAGGAGAGTAGGGAAAGGAACGCACGGTAATCAGCGCAGAACGACGTGATGACGGTGACGATCAGCAGCGCGCTCCCGGCGGCCACGACACTCATGTGCGCACGCTCCTCCTCTTCCGCCTCTTGCTCCGCGACGAACAGGTAGTTGTGCGTCTTGAGCTGGAAGAAGAGGTACGCGACGTACACGCCGAGCAGCAAGAGCGCGGTGCCGCGCGAGATGACGAGCAGCCCGTCAAGCGTGGAGCCGGGCGCGTCTTTGAAGGAGGAGTTGTAGGCGGCGGGAATAACGAGCGCTGTGAGAATAGGGGTTAGCGCGTGCAGGTGCGGAGGCATTGGGAGATTTACTGAGGCAGGCAAGGGTCATGAGCTGCAAAGTTAGGGTTAGGGTGAGTGGGTGTGTAGATATTGGTAGCAGCTTACCGAGCTCGAACTGGAGACGTGATAAATTATTAGCAGATTACCGCGGTGCGAAGGGGCAGACTTACGCTTGGGCCGCGGTGACCTGGAAGTTGCTCTCTTTGAACTTGATGCCACCTGCGCGGTGTCAGCGTGGATAGGGGTGAAGTGAGGATAATACGAACCGGCGAAGAAGGAACACCCAAGGACGAGCAAGAGGTTGGACAGGATGGAGCCCAGCATCTATGGGGACATGAGAACGCAGTGGGTCTGAGGAGAAGAAATGGACGCACAGAGGTTTGGACAATCCTTATCTCGTCTGTATGCGCGTCAGATATGCACGGAATGTGGCCATGGTTGGATTTCAGGCACCTTGCATCAGCGCGGCGACGCCGACAATGATCTCGACGGCGTTGCCAAAGGACGCGTTGAGCAGCCCCGAGAGCGTCTGACCGAGCTTCATCGACATCTGCTCCGTCGCCTCGCCCAGCAGCTGTGTCCGCGTGATCAGTCATCACCCGCGAGATAAGGCTATTGGACGCAACGCACCTTGGCGAGGGGCATGATAGCGATGAAGCTGAACGAGAACCGCAGCGCCGCGTCCCAGTTGAGATGGTGCGCGACGAAGCTCAGGGGCACGAAGACGAGCAGCACATTGACCCACGCGCCGAGCCAGAAGTACCTGTACGACTCGAGCCAGCCCGGCTCGCCATCGGCCTTGAGCAGCGCGACGGTGCGCTGGGTGAAGGAGCGGGGCTCGGTGTAGAGGCCGTTGCCATTGGAGGTGCCGCTCTCGAGGAGCGGGGTACGGTCTGAGGGGGTGGACATGGCGAAATGAATGAGCGACGAGGAGGAACCGAAGAATATTTAGTTGACTTTGAGTTGGGCTTGGCATGACGCGCCGCGGCGCGAGCACTGCCTCACAACCCCCGCGGCGCACATGCCCCAAAAGTGGCAAGCGCCGCCGGCATGACACTCACCCCAACCTTGCTCAAATTGTAAGTCACGACTCACTGCATTTTCACCTAGACCTTTATTTCAAATTTACCCCCACTCAATTTCACGCAGAGGAATATCATCCCAACTCGACTCGCAACTTCGGTTCGAACAGGCGGCCCCAGAATCCAGGCCACGGTCAGCTGGACACATGCTGTACTTTTTCCAAGACCCTCCGCTGCACTGCAGCTGCCGCATTGCCAAATGGATAGGAGCCTCAGACTATTCCTTGTAGATTTGCTCTAGACCCGCTGGGCACGCATTCAACATTGGCAACGAAGTTACCAATCTCGGCAGGTTTGGACTGACGGGAGTCGGGACACTCAGGCAGCCTGTGAACTCTGTAGTAGTTGCAAGGACCGTCGGATGGTGCTGTTCAATGTGCAATCACTGGTGATATGCCGGTCGCTTCAGCCGTGTGCGAGCGATGGACGTCTGTCGACATAATGCGCGGATTCCTGCCGAATGGTTGCTGACATCGGCGCATTTGACATCCTGCCGCAAGTCGGCCGACTATTTGCGGACCAGAGCTGGGCCACTGCGGCTTACTCTTCCTCTGCTCACAAGCAAGCTCCAAGCGCTCTCCGCACGCACGTTTGTGGATATATGCTGTATTCCATTTCACAAAACCTGGCATCGCAAGAGCCTTAGACTTTTTCTGGCAGTGCCTTGCGCATGCTCCGCAGCGACCCTCTCTTCGTGAGCTGAATCTTGTCCCTCTTACAGCCAACCAAGTGAAGTGTTGGACCTACGGAGAAAAAACAGCTGCACTTGGAAGCCTTCGGTCTCCTCCACTGACGGGCCTTCAGGTACAAGATTGAAATCGACAAACTACCCCCACGCCTGATGCAATCGTTGTTGTTCTCTCTAGCTGCTAGCATGAGACAAGCCTCTGCAGTAGCCTCCAAGTCCGACCCTCCAAAGCGGTGCAGGTCCGTGAGTGGTTGCCGCACGTGACTGTATGCTACATATGATCACGCTGCGGCAAGCTGCGGACCTTGGCCGACAAGCTTTAGAGCCGAGCCTCGATATTTGAGCTCGAGGACAGCTCTTCACGCCGCCATGGAGCTCTTCTTCTCCCACAACGATCCCATAAACACAGTGCTCAGGACGCCGGACGGGCAGCTGCTCTACAAGATATCGACACCAGGCACCGACCTCCTGCTCCCGGGGAAGACCACAACCATCGCCAAAGTCCTACCCGGCGACATAGCGGAGCCGGAAACGCCCAGCGAAGTCGACATGCAGGATCGGCTCACCGAGGTCGCGGCGATAAAATGGCAGCTCAAGGATTCTTCGGTTCTCAGTTACGACGGGCAGGAGGTTGATATTCAGGAGTTTATGCCAGCCGCTGGCACCATGACTTTGGTGGGCCGGTGAGTGCGCTGATCCCATTCTGTGCCCGATGACACCCCGTTGCGAGACTGAATAGGCGTCGCCGACAGCCCTCGAACATTTCGCGGGCCCGATGATGTCTGCTATAAATGGTCCTTCGGAGCGCTCGAGGTGCCTGTTGTAAGCTCGGCGCATCATTTCATCTTCATAGAAGCTCACAACGCCGGGGACGCAGCTGACAAGAGAAGACGATGCGACCAAGGTCATCGCAAGGTTCCGTCGACAGCAGTTCGGCATCATCGGGAAAGCGAGCAAGGCCAGCCTTGAGATCTCACCGGCAGGCGAACATATGCGGGACCTAATAGTCATCACATTCGTTTACGTAGAACTGCTGCGTCGCAAAAGACAGAGAGGCTTGCGCGTTGTGGGATCAGCATCTGGGGCGTAATTGGGCGATCAATGGGTCAGCCCCAGGGAGCTCACGGGAGCTCATCTACGTTGCTCGCTACTGCCTTCGCGATCAAATGCGACACGTCCCCATATCTAATCAATTTACCCTTCCTCCCGCCATCCGTCTCGATCGCAGTTATCGAGACATTGAGGCAGCCCATGCCCATCGAAACGCCTTTCGCCACCGTCAGCTTTCTGGAACCCTCGAGAGTGTGGACTAGGGTCTGGATCCATCCCCCATGGCTGACGACCAGCACATTGTGCGGCTGCTCCTGCGCTGGGAGCGATGCAAGTTGCTGTAGCAGAGCGTTCCACCACTGGACCGCCCTGCCTTGAAAATCTGGGGTCTTTTCAATGGTGTCTTTGTGCATCGTCATGGCCTCCGGGGTGTATATCAGCCCCTGTAAGTCCCCCATGTGCTGCTGGCGCGATGAGTGGAGATATAAAAGATATCGGCTGGGCTTTTCGCGCACCCTTTCTCTCAAAGCTTCTACCTTCTGCAATTGCACCGCAGGGTGATATTGGATGATGATTTCAGCAGTCTGAATCGGAGGGTTAGATCAATAGCTCTGAGATCAAGGCATTAGCAGAATGGGAGGGACCTTCACCGCCCGGCTCAGATCACTGCAGAAGGCCATGTCGAACTTGACGTTCTGCAGCGCATTTGCTACAAGTTCGGCCTGTGCCAAGCCATTGGAGTTCAAGATCGTGTCGAGTTGACCTTGCATGATGCCACCCTTATTTGCGTTGGTCTCACCATGGCGAACAATATAGATCACTGCTGGTGCCATCGGATTCGAATCTCAGCGATAGCGCTTGTGGCGCTCAAGTTGGAAAAAGGTTGCACGTGTTCGCACGCAGTACTGGGTAAGCGAAGGCGCACCTCCCCCGGGAAAATGCCACTCAATACACGCAGGCTCTCTCACACCTCTAACCCGCCATAGGACCATTAGGGAAATATACATCGAAATCTGAACTACGCTTCATAGCAACGCGACGATTCCACTAGCAACGTTTCTAACACGATCTTCTGGGAATGTGATAGGAAGTCCGCTCGCCACCTGCCTGACTTCTGCAGCCTGGCTTGCGTCTAAGATTTGATTCTTCGATTTAGCAGTATGAACCTGTAGCATTGTGTTAGAGATCGTGAGAGGTTATGACAAGGAGATGAACGTGCAGTGTTCCCGAGAGCTACCAGAGCACGATAAGAAGCTTCTGAGTCTTGAGTCTCAGCCCGCAGCACCTAGAAAGAATCAATGCATGCCCGAAGGTTATGTTGATGAAGCTTACGCCAAGCAGAATAGTCAGATACAAAGAACGAACATCCTGTGCTACTGGTGTACGTGCCATTGCGCATGATAGACTGAGATAATGGTTAGTTGGGTGACTGAGGAAATATTGCAAGGCTGACGGACTTGAACAATATAGTACCCAACGCGACGCGTTGCGGTTTAGGGAAGGCTTCATACGGGCCATTTCCCAGCGCATCTAGGATCTGATAAAACATCTTCAGCAAAATCTACGACATATATTATTGAACCTGTACCTGAGACACCCAAGTTCCCTCAGAAATGGGGGCATCTTCTTCAAAGGCGTTGGCAATGGTTCGCAACAGTAGCAAAACATTAGTCTGTTTGGTTTTGCTGAGTGGCAGCGACCAAGGACCATTCCATTCTGAAGTGTCGAACAAGACATGGAAGAATCGCGCCCTGGTCTCCGGATCGGCCGACTTTCCGGCACCAAAAGCGATTACCAGACGGCTCAGGTCAATTACTGAAACCATGATGAGTACGCTCCTCAAACAGAAGAGCATTATCATACCTGGGAAGCGTTGAGAAAGCGGCCACCTCTCCAAAATTGCCATAAGAGCGTTCAAGTGTTTTACACCCAGGGCAGGACCAGCCGGAACAGAATTAGTGCCAAGGGCTTGAGTCAAGAAAACGAATGCTTCGTCAATTAGATCTAGTTCTTCCGGATACATCGCCAGTAAAGAAGTGGACTGATAGGGCTAAGTCATTGAACATTCACAAATGATAGCGCGACTCACGATTTCATTTCGCAAATCTTCATTGAACTGGAAGAACTTGGCTTGCATAGCCTGCACATTCGCTTGCTTGAAGAGGACAGGGCTCAACTAGAAAAGGCCAAAGGTTAAGTTGAAACATCATATCACAAGCTCGAAGAGTATGATTTACAACAGGTTGGAAAGGCGGCGCAGATGCATTTGTGGTCGGCTGCGGAGCGCCGGAGTAACGGGAGGCTCCAGTGAAAGGATCCATATATTCAGATGACGGTGCGCTCGCCGCTGGTGCAGGGCTGGCTTGGTATCGAGAAGCACCGGTGAAAGGATCCATGTATCCCCCCGATTGAGTGTTGGATCCAGAGTTAGCTGAGCTCTGGTATCGCGATGCCCCTACAGGCAAAATGTCAGTGGTCTCTCTCATGCCTAGTAGAGATTCTAACCAGTGAAGGGATCGACGTAATCGTTGTTGCTACCACTGCCTAGATTGACACCACTCGAGTTTGTCGTAATGAACTGGACGACTTGATCGATATATGAGGGTGGGAGTTCGTTCTTAGCCAAGAATTTCTGCGCAGCATCGTAGGGGTTTTCTATGCTGGGTCAATCAACGGGAAATCGCGAGAAACACTGGAACAAACCGTTCGCGTTGTATGGTAGCTTGAGCGGCGGGACGCCATCTTGAATGTCTACGTCAAATACGTAGTCATATTCTCTGCCTTCATAGAGTTGCTTGCGGCCTGAGCCAACGGCGTCCACCACTTCGCCAATCTTGGTCCAGCTTGATGTTGTACTATCCCACTATCAAACACTTTCAAGAAGAGGTAGGAGTGATGAAGAGGGCTCGGCGCACCTGATGAGCTTCCACCACTTCATTGTTTTTGACCATTTTTACTTCTCCGGATTTCTTCCCTGCGTGATAATGAGAAATCAATCGCGCTAAGCCAACATATCACCCACCTGGCGTGTTCAACGCTTCGGGACCAGGCAAATCTGTCTTCTTGACATCGCCCACCTGCTGGGATGGAAGAGCTTGGCTCGCTACTTGGCCATCGTACTCCTTCAAGTCTGCCGCCGACGCCCATCGCGCCTCGGCTTCGCTGAATACGCGGACCATACCGTCGCTGCAACCACTGATGATGTCGCCGTTCGGCATAGACGCTACAGCCCAGACAGAGATAGCTGGATGTATGATGGTTTGGGATAATTCACCATCTTGTGAAGACAAATATGAGAATCAGCCGAAAGCGTAGTATGAGGGGACGCACCTTTCCAAACACGGACGCTACGATCTTCTCCACCGGATACTATGCCGCCGTCCGGAAGGACAGTCAAGCTATATACGAAGGAGGTGTGACCGGAAAGCGTATAAACTGGGTCGCCACCCAGTGTCCAAACACGGATTTCGCTATCGTTGGAGCAAGATACAAAGCCGATGTCCGGCATTAGAGCAAGGCCACGCACAGCGTCAGTGTGCCCTGTGAGAGTATGTAGGCATTTGTTCTGCTGCCATAGCTTGATTGTTTTGTCAGCAGATCCTGGGGATCAATTGAAATCATGAGATGTGGGATGAGAAGCCTAGTAGGCGCACCAGTCAAGTATTGATCGCCCCCCAAGGCCAGAACAGCCCAAACCGATCGTTCGTGACCTTTCAAATCAAAGACCAACTTGAAGTTCTTCCAAACTTTGGCGGTGCTGCAATGCAGAATCAGATACATGCCATACAGTTGGTTTCACCACGCACCTGTCCCAAGACCCGGAAATGATCACACCATCTGGACCAACATCCAGCGCACAGACGTTCTCGCTGTGGCCGATCAAGGAGTATTCCGGTTCACCCTTCGTGACAGCATCCAATGAGAAGACATTGATGACGGTATCTTGACCACCAGTGACCGCAAAGCCTGAGAAGTCGTTAGTTGGTCATCCAAAACATGGCCGGTAAACTTCGATCTACCGTGAGGCGCATCTGTACTGGGAGGGATGTACGCGATGGCATTGACATATCGAGTACCGGCTCGCAATAGTGAGCCGGGTGTGAAAGTGGACGAAGAAGACTCTCGCGTCCACGAGATCGCAGTGGTATCACGAGAGGCCGAGAGTACCAGAGAATTTGTGGGTGCGGCTACAGCTCTGACCTGCGCCGTCAACGCGTCAGCATCGGTGACTTTGCGATGGCGGCAAGAACACAAACATCCGAGGTATGAGCCGTCAATGTAGCTGAGAGCTTGTAGGGCATATCGAGATGATTGATAAGAGGTCGGTCAAGATGAAGTGCGTTCGTTGCTGTCTCGACGACTGATCTACCTCTGCGCTTTGACTTTCTCTGCATTCTAATGTCAAATAACCGGTGCCGCATCGATAAAATCTTAGGTTCCAGGCTTGTCGAGAACGTTCGATCCAAACAAGGCAGATTTTAGTGATTTGGGTTTCAAAAATATTGTATGTGTACCACGCTAACGAGCCCGATAGTCGTGGTTTGCGACGCACGGGAGATACGGAGGTATAGTCTATGCCTTGCACCATTACTTCATCTCCTGCGAGGGCCCCACGATTTGGATCATCTGTACGAACAGTGAGTACGACGAAGTTTGACCGCGGGGGGATGAGAAGTCGTCCATGAAAATCGATTCCTTTTAAAATGTGCATTGTTTAGGGTAGGCCTCGGCAGATCCCGGTTGCGCTGGTAGTACACATTTGCACTGCCACTGTGCAGAGTGCCACATGCGTGACGTTCAAGTTTTTTTTGGGGGGATTTACATCAAAAGCGCGGTAATTTGATACACGATGAGGCGAAATCACAGCAAATGCGATGTCAGGTACAAGTGTGATTATGCAGACGATCCAGGTCCATTCGTAGTCTTAGAGGAACTAGAAAAGAGTTGAAAGAGGTATGCAGAGAGGACCAGTAAAGTGCAATAAAAGCCTTCGAGATTATAAACGGAAAGCAGGACAAGTCAGACCAAGAAGCAGAAGCTAGTCTTGCAAATCAACAGGAAGTGGCATTGAAATCTTGATCTTCTTTTTGCTTGGTTGTCCTGCCATAGTGGATTTGCGCTTGAGCTCCTGAGAAGGTCGGACAGATGGGGCAAGAACACCCTGTGTATCGTCCTGCGTCTGAGAGCAGTTCTCGTCCAAGGCCGGGATGACAACCGAAGGGATTTGGGGAGGACTGCGCCGGGAAGAGCCTTGAACCGCGAGATTTGAGGAGCTGTGTCAACGAAATCAGTAATACACCAAATTCATGGAAGACACAACTCGCTCGGCCAATGATGAAGAAAGATGCCCTTTTCGGGCAGTCCTTGGCCGAGTATCCTGAAACAGCTCCGCATAAGCAATAATCTACGTCAATAAGAGGACACTTACAACTGCCGAGAGCCCCATCATCCGCCTTTCCACCTCAACATTGGGATTGAAGTAGTCACGATACTCTTGGCGCTTCTTAGATCCCTTCACAAAGTAGTACTTGGCCTTCTGAATTTCTCTGCGCGCTCTGGCCTTTTGCTGTTGCTTGCTTTTTTTTGACCGACTCAGATCGATGTCCGAGATCTCAATGCGAACGAAATCTACCAGGAGTTAGCACAGAGCGGGAGCATAAGAAGGTGATTGATGCTACCCTCATATTCTAATCTTTTCAACAAGGGGCCCGCCAGCGATGTTTCGCACCCTGTGATACTTGCATTTAGCTATGCCCAATTGAAAGCGCTCAGCGCTCACCCAATTCTCGAGTAAATTTCTTCAGCGAATCAATGTCGCACGTCTCCGCGATTTTGATCGCTCGCCTGGAAGAAAAACCTTTAGAATTACCATGTTACCACTCCAATATACTTACCTGAACAGAGCTAGGCGCCCAAACCTTTCCCTCAAGTCCGGGAGAAGGTCGTTGACTGAGAGCATGGCCCAGTTTCTATCTTGGCGGATGCGGCACTCAAAGCAATTGAAAGCTTTGGGCAATCGTTTATCTTGCTTAGAGTGGTAGCTTCTGGAGGGTCAGAAACCGACGGGACAAGCTTGAGGGCAATCGCACGTACCCCATGCACCTAAACAAGGCATTAAATTAGACATGCAGTCGAAGAAATCTAGCGAGGGGACATACCACAGATGATACCACTGCATGCAGCCGCCCTCACAAAAAGTCAAATCACCCAGAACCATCTGGTAGGCAAGACTCGAAGATCAGCTTGGTCTGCCGAGTATCAAAATTACTTACGTCTGTGTTCACGCCGCAGCTACAAGCTAATCCACGATCCTCGCTTTCGGTGTGCAGTCCTTCAACGGGCCCGGGTGCTGCTGTGAATGACTCGATCGAGTCACCGCCCGCGTTTGGCACCTGAGTCTCCATATCTGCAAAGGATAAGGCGTCAGGACAGTGCATGTTATATTTAGGCGGCGTCGAGAGACGTACCGAGCATATCAATGTCTTGGATCGGTTCCGGATTGTTACGATTATCAAGCAGCAAGTCCATGAGCATTTGTGTGGGGACTGTTTCCCCTTCCAACGTCGGTTGGGTCTGCCTTGGGGTAGACGTTCCACTGTCACTCGAAGGAGGCAAAGACGATGCCGCTACCCGCAAAGTAGACGACGTGCGCTTAGCGGGTGATAGAGGCTGAGAGGATTCTAGCAGTTCTTGTGTTTGCGGGAGATTGTGATTGACAATGAGTCGTGTCAGTCGCTATCAAGATAAGATACCATCAGTTCTTGACATCACTCAAAGGCAAGAAAATGTCTCACCAAGGCGCCCGCATTTAGTGGGACGTCTTCTGAAGTACCAGAGAACAAACCTCCCTCAACATCGGCCGTATTGATGGTCCCGCTGGTATCCATGCTACCGTCTGCTCCTGCATTAACGTCCTCCGCCGCTGGGATCTTCGCATTGCTGATAGGCACCACATTCCCGCCCTCGGTCCTGATCCCCAGCAATCCGATTTTCATATCGATGCCTGAATCGTTGACGCTTTTGTCGATCGCATAGTCTGGGTCTTCCTCTCCCTCAGCATCAAGCGAGTCATCATAACCATCCGCAATGGCCTGTTCAGCGTCCCAAACTACTACCCTCGCCTGAGCATCTTCCATTTGAATTTGAACTTGAGCAGTGCGCTGTGCGACTTCCTCTGCCGGAGTCCGACATATACTAGCCGTTCCGTTCGTGCTGACAGCGGCTGTGCCAGTGAAGGGCGCGTTCATTGAATCATCTAAATTCGGGAGGTATGCAGCAACAGATTGGATCTCTACTTTGATCCTACCGTGCAGCGTTGTAAATGCAGGGCAAAGAAAGAAGAAGGATATGTGCGCACCCGTGATGTCCCAAGTTTGCAGCTCCGATACTTGTTTTCTCCGGCGGCTCCATAACATTGTGAGTGCTGAAAACGAATCTGTCCGCATCCACGTCACCTGCCTTGAAGTGCACGGGCTCGTAATTTTCTGGGGTATTTTCGTTGTAAAAAAGCTTGAAGGTCGCGAACCGACGTCCTCCTTACAGCGAGTAGAGTGAGTGAGTGACGTTGCATGACAAAGAACAAGGGTTTACTGGGGAGCGTGTCCATACTGTTTGTTGCTTGGATAATTGTCTTGATCAAGTGCTAGACTACCCATTAAAATCCAGAAACAGTTTACACCAACACAGCGCACGTACCTTCAGACTTGTTTGCACTTCTCCTAGAGTGGGTACCTTTCCCTTCTTGCTCGCTTCTCCTGCAGGGTCTTTTCCTGCACGATTCTCTGCTGTTCCAAGAGAAATACGCTCAAAGTCTTCTCCAAGCGAAAGGTGGGGTACAGTCGATCCATCAGGAACTTTATAGTACTGAGAACTGTCATTAGAACGGCAGTTTCGTAGGGAGCCAACGGTGGCCCTCAATCCCGAGAAGGAGAAAATGCAACATACGTGGACATTGAAGGTATACGCTTCCACGATGCTTGTGAATTTATCAGCACGCATATATGCAGACGCGCAGCCGCAGGACATACTTGTTAGGGTCGTTCTCATCCTACAAAACACATATGACGAGATGAGTGTTGTTCCTTTTGGTAGAAGAGGCGGTTACCCACTAAGAAAATCGCAAATATGAAACTGCGAAGGTACTGCTTCTCCAACGCATCGAATATGCCATGCTCCTTGGTAATTTCGGTGCTATTCAGCAACAAAAGCTATGTAAAAAAGAGGGGACAAGCGTACCAGATAATCGAGTAATGTATCAGCTTCTTCTGTGTAACCCCGAATTAACTTCAGTACTTTCTGCTTACTCCTCCTATCTCTTCCACCGTCTACACCAGATGTAAGGCTATTGAAAGACCCTAGGCCATTCGAGTCGTATGTCAAATAATCTGATCAACACGAGATTAGCGATAGCACTACAAGGGAAGATGTCGATACGTGCTTTCCTCGAAGTTATCTGTCGGCAACAAGTTCCTATTCTCAACATTTGAGTGACTATATGCATATAAATCGGGAATCAGAGTACCTTAGATACGCGATGCACCCCAATCCAGTATGTAGGAGCGTTTTCACGTATGACAAACTCTGTGTTGCATTCGCAGTCTGTGGAATCGTTATTCGGCGGGGGTTCGGCCAATGTCTTGAACGACTTTACTTACTTGGAGAGATTGATTTATTCCTTGTGCTCGAGATTGCATGGTGGAATGCGAGGAAACGAATGCGCGCGCCGAGGGAGAAAAGTGAGAAGGAAGGATGAAGCTAAGTACTAGTAGGAGGTTCTTATAGAGCGCTTCGGTTTCCCAATGTGGAGTGGCGCAGATCATTAGACAAGCAGCAGACCATTACTCCAGGTGGCGGATCGAGAGAGAGACCTGCCAGAGACCGCCCAACAATACTAAAAAAAATTGCAATAAACATTCTCGCTTGCCGAGATACAGTCTGATGAGCGTCCTTTCACCCAGTACCGCCTTAGTACTCCAGGATATACTCCTTTATTCGAAGCCCACAAGCCTTCTGAAGCTGGAAGTTAAAGAACGGGAAATTGGATTACGTGGGCGCGCAACCACAAGAGCGCATCTATAATATGTGGTTGAGCAAAGGGCATCTCGTCCTTGCAAGCCATACCACTTACCAGAAACCAATTGCATACTTCGGTACGCAAGGTCAATTGCCTCATCCTCGTTAAATGGCATACTCATCATCGCAATACGCAGAAAGCATCCAAGCATCAACTCGTGATAAAGGCGTGTAGATTCTTTTGCTTAAAGTAGAGCTAGTAGTCCGAAATAATTCATGAGCACAATAATCAATCACGATTGCACCACGCACTCACCTTCCTCAGCCGGTCCTCCCATCTCCAATTAACGTTCCAATACGCACGTCAAATCCCTCACTCCGTATGGGCATTTCGGGTGTGTGAAATGGATTCTTCATAACTGCGTCAGCGTATGCCTCATACACCTTCTGAAGCACACTCTCCGCTGATGTCTCAGCTAAGGATGTGAGTAGGACAAATTTCGTCCCTGAAATGAAATGTTGAATTTAAAACCCACACTTGATAAAGGGGGAATGCGCACCGGTAGCAGTGAGCAAGATGGTCATTTTAACAGATTCACCTTCGATGACCTGAGCGCCTGAGCTGGGCCCACCGATAGGCGACAAGCGACTCGTTATGGCGTGAATTCCATGCAGAGTGCCGGCGAGCACAAGGTATTCGTTAGACGTTAGCTGTGCCAGACCATCTATCCGCAACGTTAACTGCGCTCGGCCCCTAGACCACCGCAGAGATCACAGGCTCACCAGCAAAGTTGCGCTGATAGACTAGCCCGCCAGCTTTGTTTATGACCTATTTGTGCATTAACATGCTGTTCTTGAACGAAAATGGGAACGCACCCAAAGCCCAAAGATCGCCATGATGATCGCAAGAAACAAAGCACAAGTGCCGATTGCGTGACTGCTGGCACGTCCACGTCCACTGTGACTATCGGCAGACGACCATGTTCCACCTTCCTTGGCTGCTACTTCTGTTCGCCGCGCCATCGTACCAAATTGGTTCCCAACTAGGCCAACGTGACCTCCCCAACCTCAATCCAGCTCAAATTTCTGCCCTAGTTGCTCATCCCGACCCCGTGCGCAGCGTAGACCCGTCTAATCCGGACTCGCACTTGTCTAAGATCCTGATCCCTCGAGTCGGTGCGTCTATTAACGTATGATGATGTCGAAACCCACTGAGTCCCTGGTATCGTCACAGTGGACACACCCAATAACACTCTCGTGCGCACCCATCTTACAGATACACTGCGCTCTCTAGGCTGGCACATAGAAGAAGACACCTTTGTCGCTTCCACTCCCCAAGGGGACAAGCGCTTCACAAATGTGATTGCAACACATAACCCTGACGCACCACGGCGTGTCATACTCAGCGCCCATTTTGACTCAAAGTGGTTTGCAAGTCATCCCCAAGACCAGGTGCGTGTCATACACCTAACAGCCACTAGGCACCAGCTAATAGTTCTCAGTTTGTAGGCGCGACGGACTCGGCGGCGCCCTGCGCGATGATGCTTGACCTCGCAGAGGCTCTCACACCCCTTTTGAATACACGGTCCCAACACCTCCAAAACAAGGATGAAGATGACATCGAAGAGGCGGAGGAAACAACGCTCCAGCTTGTCTTCTTTGATGGAGAGGAGGCTTTTGGGGTGTGGACAGATACAGACTCAATATACGGGGCCAAGTGCGTATAATTTCGTACACACATAGCTATACTTAACATCAATGCTCAGAAACCTTGCGCAGAAATGGCATAGCACCTATCTTCCCCCACCACCCCCACATTCCAAGCGGCGTCTTCTTCCGCCAGGTGGTCTGACAGAGCTTGACACCGTCGAACATCTCATCCTCCTTGACCTCTTGGGTTCACCCAAACCGCACATCCGCTCATTCTTTCCCGATACTGCGTGGCTCTTCGATGCACTTGTCTCTGCAGAGTCGCGGCTCTTCCAATCTGGTGCATTCTCGTATCCAGAGGGCACCAGCTTGACTACCATTGAGAGCTTCTTCATTCCGCGGACTGGAAAGGAGATCAGCGCAGGATACATTGGCGACGATCATCTACCATTTATGCACCGTGGTGTCAACGTCCTACATCTGATACCAGAACCATTCCCGCGAGTATGGCATACACTAGGTGACGACGCAACGGCGCTGGATGTACCCACTATGAGGCGGTGGAATCTTATTCTCCGCGTGTTCTTCTCTGAATACCTTCACTTACAGCCTGAAGTGACGGCTACCAAGGAGAAGAGGGAGCAAGTAGTGAGTAAAACGCAAGGGGAACTCGTAAGTTATTGTTTTCTTTCGCCTTACACCCCATGACGGTTGATATCTTGTCAGTAGGCAGAGGACGGTTGATATAAGCTTGTATTTATTGATTTATTTTAGAATATCAGACCGCTTATCGTGACAAATATCTGAAGCCACTCAGGCCAATTCCTTTGGAGTTTTGCACCACTACACGCGAGTTCGAATAGGTATGCGCCGGGGTTCAGCTGAGCAAGAGCGATTTGTACCTTCTGATCATCTCCTTTGCGTCCGTCGCCAGCTGTTCCCAAAGTAACATGAACACGCATACAGGACCCACTGAGAACTCTCACTTACGCGCTGATTCTCTACTCCTTCCTGCATCTCTACTCTCGCGCGTTTCATGAGCATCCGACGGCTCTCCTCGCGCATTTTAGGATGCTCCAGCGCTGCTGTTGGGATTAGAAACGTTCCACGGCATGGGCATAGAAGATCGGATATGGAGCTGAAGGGACAAGGAAGGAAGAGGAGTGCGAGACAACGCACCCATCCCGCTGGCCTCTTCCATCTCTTGAGCTCTCCTTGGGCCCAGGCCTTGCAGCAGAGCAGGGTACAGTGCGAGCAGTGATTTCACTGAAGCCTTCAGGATAAATCGAGAGTTTTGTCAGCGTCTATATGCACAGAGCACGATGCACCACGAGAGACGGAAAGGTGGCGTTGATGGCCGAGTGACGCACATCGCACGCAGTGTAGACTCCAGCAAAGTCTTGCACATGCTTGCCTGCTGCAATCGGTTGTTTGGCATACGCAGACATTCGATTGAGTGCGCTGTCACTGATACCCAAGTTTTCAATTGAATATCATACGCATATACGCTGAGAAGTGAGACGGTGGGGACGTACAGATACGCGCTGCCCTCCCTCGTAGTGTCCAGTGCAAATTGGCGCGCTTCCGCGTATAGGATGGCCTTCTGTGTCTCCAGTGTTCCCAGTTTCGTGCCCGTTGTTTGTTTTTTCTTGCTCTTACGCTCTGTGAATTTTATATCAATGTATACCGCTCATCCGGACGAAAGGGGAATTGATATAGAAGGTTGGACATACTTTGCAGGGCTTCCAAAATATGAAGCATGTCGCTGCCATCTTCTCTCAACGAACCGCCATGTCAAAAGCGTTGGAGCTTACCTTTCGTTATCATCTTCACCCTCATCTTGGATGACATCAGAAAATTCATCGTCATTTTCGTTCTCATTCACAAAGCGTGTTGGGGCGCTGGCGCGTTTTTGGCGTGACCGATCTGTGGCATAATGAAGAGATTTGCACCTATATATAACAAAAGTCGAGTGGTTGAAATACCTGTGGTTGTGCTTTTGCCCATGGTGGATGCTGGAGACGAGACGCGTCGAGCAATTTCATTATCACATACTTGACACGTGACCGTGTAACATGCTTTTTTGATAGCATGAAATGCTTCGCTATGCTATGTAAGTACTTTAGAAAAAACATGAGCCAAAAAAGCTGGCGGGGAGTCCTCCGGCGAAGCTTGCACAGAGTCGAAAAGGGGGGCCCGAGGCGAAGCCTGACCTTGGGAACACCAGTGACATGGCTAATAATCTACAGGGTCAGAGCCTCGCTTGACCCCTCCGAATTGTGTACCTCAGCAAAGAACGGGGAACACCCTATTCCACTGGACATCTGGTTGATATAATAGTAGAGCAATAGTTGCAACTAATGACAAGCTACGCGTACATGGACATATTCAGATCATACCCACAAGAAAGATTTAAAGACTTTGATGCCAATGTCAAGTTTCAAGAGTATAGATCACTG
>JACXVL010000702.1:0-18090 GCA_014898675.1 Athelia sp. TMB | reverse complement strand
CATGCACAACAGAATACAACTCATACTGTTTATAAAGTTCAAAATCGACACATTGACCCAACAACTTCAACTCGCCCAATCCGAGGCAGAGCGAACCTCCTCAGAGCTCAATGACAAAACCGAAGAATTTGCCAAATACCGGCGCACCAAGCATACAGAACACTCACAGCTCCAAGCTGAGCACGACGCGCTCACCCAATCCCACTCTTCCACGGAAAGCTCCTTGAAGGCGCTCCAGAGCCAGCACCTGACGCAATCCCACCAGCTTACGCAGGCGCTTGGCAAAGTGCGCGATCTCACGGGCCAGCTTGCAGAGCTCGAGACGACGTATGAAAGCGAAGCCAGCGGGCTGCGCAAGCTGGTGACGATGATGGAGGACCGCGAGGCACGGCAGAAGGAATCAGTTGATGCAATTGAACGCGACTGGGCGGGTGTCGGGGAGCGGGCGCAGCGCAGAGAGGCTGCGCTCCTCGAGGAGATTGAAAGAGAGAAGAGGGCGAAAGAAGAGGCACGGGCCAAGGTTGATCAATTAGAAAGCGTACTGGACAAGGTTGGGCGTGGCGAGCTACCGATGCCCGGAAGAGGGCTGCCTGGCACACCTGCTCGCACATCTGACCATTTGACAGAGGGTATGATGGGGCTCAGCCCGACAGTAGCTATGGCTAGCAAAGCGCAACGGACTGGAAAGACGTTCACCGAAGTGTACGCCGATTATGTTCGCTTGCAAGACGACTATGCCAAGAAGTCCGCTGAGTACGACCACATGGATCGCACACTCGGAGAAGTTCTTGCTCAGATCGAAGAGAGGGTGAGGCTCGCACTACCCAAAAGAAACGGTAGCTGCTAACATCTACACAGGCGCCCATTCTGTCCCAACAGCGTATGGAGTACGAGCGCCTCCAGTCTGAAGCCGCTCAACTTGCCCAGCAGCTTTCACAGGCTCTCGCCGACCGTGATGCCTACGCTCACAATTCGCACGAAACATCACAGAAGCTCGCTAGGAGCGCTCGCGAGAATGATTTGCTTCAGAAGCAGCTGAATGATCTGGGCCGCCAAGTGCAACATCTTCTCAAGGAAATAGGACGCCGCGATGATCCTACCATTCCTACTGATGAGGATCTGGCGAGTCTAGCCCCACCAGCAGAAAATATCGAGGCTGTCATCACCAGCAATCTTGTCCTCTTCCGTTCCATCGGTGATCTGCAAGAGCAGAATCAAAAGCTGCTCAAGATTGTGCGCGAACTAGGCGATAAGATGGAGGCTGAGGAGCAGGACTATAGGGCAGCTATGGAGAAGGAGCAGGCGGAGGCCGTGAGGGAGGCGCATGAGGCCATGCAGGCACTCGCAAAGCAGCTCGAGACCCAGCAGAAGGGCAGCGAGATCAAGATTCAAGCTTATATGAAGGAACGCGATGCTTTGAAGACTATGCTGGCAAGAGCGGAGCGTTCCTCGACGAGTTCCTCGAGTATTGGCGGCGTTGAAAGTGGTCTCAATGGCTTCCATGAGCCGCAGCTTACCGGCTCGCAAGCGGATATGTCCAGGGAGCTCGCCGAAATACATAACCAGTTCGAGTTATACAGAACCGAGATGGGTGTGGATTCTGCGAAGTTGAGAGAAGAAGCCATAGCTGCCCAGAGAGAGGCTGGTCAGCTCAATGCTGCGCTCGCAAAGGCGAACGCAAAGATCGAGTACCTCACCGGTGAGTATTCCGTCATATTTATTTATTTATCAATCGTTGGAAATGGTGTACTGAGTTATCTTTAAGATCGTCATCGCATCAGCCAAGATCAATTTGCGATGCAGAACCGAGAACTTGAAAACCTCACAAAGCGCAATGCTCAGCTCTATGATCAATACACGCGTCTCGATATCGAGTGCAATCGCGCCACTGAAGATTTCCTCGCGGCGAACAGTCGCACCGAGCAGCTCCGAAATGAATGTGCAAACTTGCGGGCGGAGAAGAACATTTGGGAGGTTTGTGCTTCTGCCTACATTATAAAACGTCGCTGACTCTGCTTGACAGAGCGTACAAGCACGTTTGGTCGATGACAACAAGTCTTTGGCGGTTGAGCGCGCTCATCTGTCCGACCTCATGACAAATGTACAGAAGATGCACAATGATCTTGAGCGATCTGGTGAGAATGATCGTAGGAGACTTGAGAGCCAAATGCAGATGCTCGAAACTCAGACGTAAGTGCTCTTATCATTACTCACCCAATATCAACTAACGGCTCGCAGTTCCGATCTAAAAATGCAGCTGGCACAGGAGCGAGACTCTGTCAGGCACTTGACTTTGCAGAAGGACGTCGAACTAAAGGAACTGCAATCGCGCCTGGACCGCAGCGTAAGAATCAGGCTATAAATTTATGGTACTGAATCTCACACAAATTCTCTCTAGATGCAAGATCTTTCCAAAACTCGAGAATCTTTGATTGGCGCGGAGACTAGCAGGTCACATCTTCAGGCGCGTGTGGAAGAGCTTTCACGGCACTTGCAAGGAAACGAAGAGAAGCTATCAGTGTACGAGCGCAGGTCTACTACTGTTGCTGGGTTACCTCAAGGAACAGACAAAGACAGCTCTCGAGAGCAGCAATTTGAAGCCGAGGTTGCGGAGCTGAGGTACACAAGCAATCGCCCACCGAAGGAATACAAACTGACTTAGATCTCAAGGTCTGCTCTCAAAGTGGCGGAAGTCGACTTGGCTACTGCTCGCAGCCACGTGCAACAATTCCAGGAGATCAGCCAGGCGAACGAATCTGCCCTAGCGACTCTGAATGCCTCTCATGATGAGTACAAGGCTTCAACGGAAGCTCAAATCAATAAACACGAGGTATGTCACCATCCATCACGAAGTACTCATTCACTAACATTTACACTAGCTTGAGTACAAAGCTTTGGAAGATAAATTACGATATGTCCAAGAAGAAGCCCAGCAACTCCACGTCAGACACGCAGAACTTCAGCGTACGCTTGATACCGAACGATCCAGTTGGTTGGCTGACAAGCGCACCCTTGAGGACACAATCGTTGATTTGAGCACATCTGAAAAAGACTCTGAAAGTAATCGCACCCTCAGGGAGAACGACGCTCGTCAGCAAGAGGAGCGAGCCACGGTTCGTCTTTGATGGCGCGGGATATGTTTCCACCCCACTGACCATCGATCAGGCTGCGGAAGAACGATATACACGCGAAGTCATTGCTCATGCGGAGTCTATCAAGTCTATCGAAAGTCTTAAACAACAACTATCGGCAGTGCAAGTTGCGTCCAGGGACAACTTAGTGGCTGCGGAAACCGCTGCAGCAAAGCTGGCAGCTTCAGAGAACAGTTGGAAGCAGCAAAAGCAGGCTTTGGATAAAGAGATGTCTGATTTGAACGCTAGGTACGGTTATTTCATGTGGTAAAGTCACTGATCTGACTATGTTGGTAGATGCAAGGATCTCAGCTCGCAAAATGCCATACTTCACCAACATCTGGAATCCGTCAGCTCCCAAGCCACTCGCATCCAGCAAGCTTCAGATGCTTCGACAAACGCAGCCACTGATGAGGTTGACGCTACCGAGGACACTGACACCAAATTATCCGAACTTCGATCGGTAGTGTCTTACTTGCGAAGAGAGAAGGAAATCGTGGATCTCCAGCTCGAGCTCAGCAAACAGGAGAATGTTCGTCTCAAGTCCCAAATCGAACATCTCTCTCAAAGCCTGGAGGAAACACGAGCGAGTCTATCTGAAGTACGTTCAATTTGCCTCGCAGTTTCCCGCTGATTCTAATCAATTATTACAGGAGCGTGAACGTGCTGTTGAGGCAGCAGCATCAGAGGCTCAGCACGCCGAACTTGTGGAGCGCATTAATCAACTGAACATCTTGCGCGAAAGTAATGCAACTCTTCGAGCAGATTGTGAAAACTATTCGAAGAGGTCACGTGATCTGGAAGCTAAACTCAAGGCACTTTCTGCCGAGCTTGAACCTGCTAAGGAACAAGCCCGTGTTTCTCAGGCAGAGCTTGAGGCTCGTGATGTCCAAGTAAAACGGCTGGAAGCCGAGAGTAAGAGATGGCAGGACAGGAATGCGCAATTACTTAGCAAGGCGAGTGCAAGATTTTTCATTATTTGCGGCGCGCTCATTTTCTCCCCTAGTATGATCGCATTGACCCAGCAGAAGTCCAATCTCTCAAAGACCAAATTGAACAATTGCAAACTGAAAAGGCTGCATTGTCAGATGTATCCCAAGGCAACGAAGAAGAGAAAAAGAAACAGCTTGACAGAGTTTGTGCATTTATTCTATTGATAAATGATGCCGGAAGCTGACACACTCCATAGACCACTGCATTGGAGGAAAGTGTTCGCAATCACAGGACACAACTTCAAAAGGTCCATACAGAATTCCGCTCAAGATGGGCGACGGCGAATACCGAAAAGCAATTGCTGCAAACCACCATCACTGAGCTCCGAAGTGAAATTGAGGTCCTGACTGCGAATCTCAATAGTCAGGTGGAATCATTGAGACTAGAAAAGAGCGCTCTCGAAAACTCCCTTGCGGCAGAGAAAGCTTCGAAAGAGCCATTCGCGGCCGTCGAGCCAGATGCGGAGATGGTCAGCGATTTCCCGAATGAGACAGGCTTTTGCTTATCGATTTTTTGTAGGCCGCTCTTCGTGAGGAACGTGATAGGCTATTATCTGAGAAGGAGTCATGGGTCAATTCTGCCACCTCCAACAGTGAAACGGCTCCGACAGCGACCACGGACGAGGCTAAGTTGGCCTGGGAAGCTGAGAAAGCTGAGCTGATCAAGGCCCGCGACCAGGCCGCTAATCATGCCAAAGCAAGTGTCAATTGCAGATATTTGGCATATATCCTCCGAACTAACTATGCCCACAGGCGGCCAGGGAGCACGCTCAGAAAGCTATTCAAGATGCCAAGAGTGTTCGTCTGCAGAATGTGCGTTGAAGCATCAAGTTTGGGGAATCTTTGCTGACATCGATATGCAGGAAAAATTCCAAACGAGATTACAAGACCTGCAGAAAGCTAGAGCGGCAGACAATGAACGGCAGCAAGCGGCCATATCTGCCGCGGTTGAGAAAACCAAAGCTGAACTGGGCCAAGCTTCCGGACCATCAACGGAATCAACCGACGTTACCAAAGCACATGCCGAGGAGCTGCGAGCTTTAGAGGAACGTCTCACTGCTGAACATCAAAAGCAACTTGAAGCAGCTCTTGCAGCTGCCAAGAAGGCACACCCTGCAGCCACAGCTTCCCTTTCGGATGCTGATCAAAAGGCAGCGATCGCCGCTGCTATTGAAGCACACGAGAAAGAGGCAGAGCCAAAACGTCAAGCCGAAATCAAAGAAGCCATGGACAATGGTAGAAAAGAAGCAGAGATGAAAGGCAGAGTTAAGGACGCTCAACTCCTGCGAGCCCAGACAAAGCTGAAGGAAAAGGAGGCTTTGATACTGAGTTGGCAAAACGCTGGGCTTGTCCCCAAGGATACGCCCGCGACGCCCGCCAAAGCAGCAACATCGGCAGGTGCTCCTGCCGCCGCCGGAGCTATCAGCGCTGTCACACCCTCTGCTCCTGCCGCGACTGCAGGTAACAGTGCCTTGCCGGCCAAGCCCGCTACCGCGAACGCTGCGACCGCGTCAGCAAGCACAGCTACTTCGCAGGCTACACGGGGACGTGGTGCACCGAGAGGTCAGGCGCGTGGAGTCACACGAGGTCTCAGCATACGGGGAGCGGCACCAGGACGAGGAGGCGCTCCCGCAGCGAGTGCCGTCGCTGCCGCCGCACCTGGTGTGTCGATTATTGGCGCCGCCGGGAAGAGAGGCAGGGAGGATGGCGAGAGTCCTACTGATGATTCACTTGCAAAACGTTTGAAGCCAGCCGCCGATGGGACTGCTAGTAAACCCGTTACGCTAAGACGACCACCACCTACTACTTGATATTCCTATACTTAATACTTGTTGTTCGCATTGCATATGTATCATCGCACCCGTTTTCTTTCACTTTAATGACATTGTATGATAAAGCAATGAGGCTATGGAAAAGACCGTGATGATGAAAGAGCGCATATATGCATGTGGCATGTTATGGTAATGAATGTGCGTAGAAAACCATGACCGAAATTGTAGATATCGAAGATATAAGCAGAGCGTAATAAACGTTATGAGAAGTCGTGAGTATGCAGAGCGTTGTATTGATGAACAGATGATAGCAATGATAGCAAGGCTAGATGCAGAGGCAGTGAATGTATAGCAGCAAGAAATTGGAGAAACGAACTAGGATGAATGCAGCAGAGGAAAACAAGAGTAAAGATCAGATTATGCAATTGCTCGCGACAGCCGTCTAGAAACGGTTTTCCCAGCGACTGCCTTGAAAGCTCTTCGAACAAAAGCCACTGTGTTGTGACCTTCATCCTTGTGGTGGTGAGGTTCGGGAGTTATGGACCTGCAGGTGAGATGTCCATACTCGTCTAAGGCACCTGGGACTTTCAAGTCTTCACTGGAGATAGGTGGTGGCATGGCTCGGCGAGATGAATTGAAAGTGCCTTGGCTGTAGTGACTCCGTTTGGGATTCGAGGTTGCCAGCGGTGGTTGATCCTGCACTGAGTTTAAATTATCGGATTGATATCCACGACCAACCCTTTTGACACCTGCTGTGGCCATCAAGAACCTGTCATAGACATTCTCGATGCGTCGTCGGTTGGGAGAATCAATAAATTCTGCTGCACCGATGGATTTCCGGGGAGGATATGGCTCGATGTGTACCGGGGATGCAGTTAGGTGATTGATGTCCAGTGACTTAGTGGAGCGCACAAAGGAAGTATCGGTGGTGGTGTTACTGAAATCTAGTTTTGATGTCTTAGGAGTTGCTACGAACAAGCTGGGTTCCAGGAAGGCTGAAAGCCTGGCATTCGTAGGAGGTAGAGCATCTTGGCCAAGTTGAGTAAAGCCATACCTAATACTGGTAGAAATTACACACCTTTCTGCAGCTCGAGCTCTAGCCGCTCGATAGTTTCGATTGGGCGTAGAAGGTTGCCTTGTGATCTGGCCTTTCCCCGCCGCTTCGAAGGACTGGCATCGATATCAAAACTCTCCTGTTTCTTGAGCTCGGGGGAACGAGTGGTGATAGTAGCACGACGCCTCCTGGGAGGTGTTGACATGGCAATAAAGTCGGTTGTTTCCGAGGGTATCGTAGGCAAAGTCTTGTCAAAGGAGGATGGATCGGCGGCAAGGAAAGTAGACAAAGATGTGCTTGCTTCGCACGATGCATCAGGGGAAAAGATCTGACTCGCACCGAGAACTTTACGAGGCAAGCGCGAGGAACGAGTGGTGCGGTTTTGCGACGATGACCGTGACGGCGGGACGGGCAAAGGAGCCACGTTGACTGTGGACGCCGAAACGAAATTTTGACGAGCATGTTCAACGACCTCTGAAGATTTACCGTCAGAAGGAGCGCAAAGTTCGAGGATTGGAATACCTACTTTCAACATCACGCATCCACAAATTCATCCTGTCTAGCTTCTCTTCTTCCTTGCAATCTGGTACAGTGCCTTGAGAAGGTTCAACAACTAAAGAATCTAACCAGTCATTAGTTGAGGAATTTCTGAAGCAAAACATATAGTACGAACCTGCAGTAGTAATCTGTGTATCCTCCGGCTGACGTTCACTGACCTGGACACGCCAAGCCGGCTCGTCCATGGAAGCTATACGGCCAGTAGTGTCCCAACCAGTCATGTTCCCAACGGAAGACTTGCAAATCCTGACGCCTTTGTCTGTAAAGAGGTAGCTTCGTTAGCTTTTGATGCCCCATAGCGACAACATCCACTTGCCAATAGACATTTTCAAGCCATGCTTAAACGCAGTATAACCGGTGCCATTGGGAGAAGTTGGCAGATCCTCAGATGCAATGTGGCTGAGATCTACGAATAGCCGTCGAAGATCAGCCTTCTGTGCGCGAGGCGGTTCAGATGATACTTACCCAGGAAGGAGGGAGGAGTTGGCATGATCTGAGCCGAGGCTCGGACTGCGACTTGAGCGACTTGAATGCTCTTGTCCGGGGACAAGACCAACGAAGACGTAGAGCCGAACGGAGTGTCCAACGTGCTCTCCTCAGCTTTCAAGTTCCTAGCACGCTCAGCCTCCTCATCGCGCTCCTTCTCAAACGCTTCCAGTCTCTCCATCTCCCGTATTCGCTCCTTCTCGCGCTCCCATTCATTGACCCGCTTGCGTACACTGTCGTCTTTCTTAGGTGCGTTGACGGAGACTGAGAACGAGGTGTCCTGCGCTTTGAAGGATTTAGGCTTGACCACCATGGTGGGCTGACCCACATTGCAGTCATGGAGTCCAGTCATATCCTTGAGAATGCTGTTGCGCTTACTCGCACTGGTAGGTGTCTGCAAAGCACTGTTCTCCTTGTTCTTGGTTATGAGTTTACTATTTCTGCGTGCCTCCTTTTCTTTCGGGGCGGGTGGCAGGTTCTGCGCCATGGATGAGAACGGTTGGCGCTGACGCGGCGAGCCCATGCTGTTAAGGGAGCCAACGTGGGCCTTCGCCTTCATGTTCTCCTTGTTGCCGGCGGGACTTGCCATGAACGGTGAGGCTGGAGGGGAAGCCATGCCAGGGGATAGGTTTGCCATTGGATGCACAGCGGGGCGCTTCTTAGCCTGAGCGACAGCTGCACAAAGTATTCAGTTAGTGTTAGGAAGATTGAAACTGTACACTCACGTTTGGGAGATGCGACCTTTGGCTGTGATTTCGAGCGCGTGTGAGATACTGCAGAGAATATCGATTTGGGCTCCTTGGTCTCCTTGACTGTAGGCATCATGTTCTCTTTGTCCTGCTTGCTCTTGGGAGTCGAAGAAGACGCGGAGTGCGGAGACCACGGGAGACTCATGTCCATGAGCTTGGACATCTCCTTGTCAAGAGCGACAGACGGAGATGCGCTGGCTGCACGTTCTATATTGTGCTTATAATTGAGCAAACAATCAGGTCAAAGGGTGCAGAGTTGTACGAACTATGAGAGGCAGTGATCGACTCGACCCGACCGCTCCAATAGCAGTCGCCCATGGCATCGGCAGCCGTGCATCGCAGGTCAGCGTTGGGCGCAATCATGCGCCGCAGAAACTGCTCCATGCCCTTGCTCATGGTCCACTCGCCAACCCACTTCCCTTTCAACTGAAAAAAGCAGTCAGGACGCATGCTACGAGCATACAGGTCGTGAAACGGACCGTCCGTGCCCAGTACTTCTCCATATCCTCCTCTGTGCAGAACTCCTCTCCATCAACCACCTCAAAGGGTGTGCGACCAATCAGGATTTCAAAGAACGTCACGCCCAAGGACCACATATCCGATTTCCGCGTGTCGTGTGGGAGCCCTCGCGCACGCTCGGGTGACAAGTACTGAAAGAAACTTGATTAGCAAAACAGAGGTAAAGGTGAGGGTATGTATTTGCTCACCTCTGGTGTTCCGTACTTGAGGTTGCTGTGAAATGCCTTGGATGAAGCGAGGTTATACTTCTCGGCAAAACCGAAGTCCACAAATACGGGGACGCGTTCATCGCTAAGTAGAATGTTGGCGGGCCTGGTAGGGGAGATATTCTTAGAAAAGCACGCGTGCATCAGAGTGCACCATATACGTACTTGATGTCGTTGTGAACGATTCCGCGTTGGTGTAGGAAGTCCACAGCTGATAGTAGAGAGCGGAACCACCATTTGGCGGTTTTCTCGCTAACTTCGACTGGGATAAGTGTTGGTAAGTACGACCTACGAAGGGCATATCAGCGTTATTTCAAAGAACTAGTAGCGCGCTATGCGCGTCACACGGCAGAAAGGCATGTAGACCTACATGGTTATTAAAGCGTAGGATGGTGTGATGATGAAAGAATGAAACGGGATGATGGATGGATGGGGGTCGTTCTTGAAGGATCGAACTATCTTCATTTCGTTCCATCTGCACGGTTTCGCATTCAGAGGTCACGATATGCAGGCATGACAGCATATGGAAAACGCACAATGATCGTACGCGTGCAATGGAGGCTTCCGTCTTTGAGCGGTGCACAAGTTTGACAGCTACCTTCATATCCTGTCGTTTTGTGAAGCCGTCTGCGGAAGGGGACGCCGGGTTGCACTTCGGTCGACATAACCAAACAGAGCCCCAGTTACCAAAACCGATCTAATGCAATATGCACATTCATCAGACTCAACTCGCAGACACAGGAGAGTGCTCAGCTGGCGAGATTACCTCTTCCACGAATCGTAATCTGTCTGAAAGAACCTGGTCGGAGAGTGAAAAGATATCGGACGCTTCAGCTGGTGGTGATGGGAGACTTGAGTCCATCGTGGGTGGCGGAAATCAGAGCTAACGAGAACCGGGTATATGGTAGGAAAGCAGGAAAGAGCAAGAGCAAAGCGATTAATGTGGAGAGCTCAAACCAGAAGCCTCGTGTGCTGAAGTTGAACAAGCATCAAAAGTAACATAACAACACGCGGCAAGTGTTCGCGGTTTGTAAACCTTTCGTTCCTATTTCGCGGAAGTCACATTACCGCGTTCCTAACCTCGGACCGGCCCTAAATCTTAGACAGCTCGAAGTCGGTTTGACTCGATGATCTCTGCTCGCCTGCACGGAATATAATCAAATTTTACATATTATCCATCTACTCTCTCCAACGCCATCCTTCTTCCTCACTTG
Organism: Athelia sp. TMB; assembly: GCA_014898675.1. Taxonomy (NCBI): domain Eukaryota; kingdom Fungi; phylum Basidiomycota; class Agaricomycetes; order Atheliales; family Atheliaceae; genus Athelia; species Athelia sp. TMB. The sequence continues at coordinate 7,409 of JACXVL010000702.1, read as the reverse complement.
ACCCTCTGTCAGCTTCCTTTCCAACCAATTGTCCAGTAGCACGTTGGCCGATGTCGGTGAACCTGATGGCAGCGCTAATGACCGGGCCAGCCATTCACGGGTGGACCCTGACGCGGGGTCACAATTCACCTCCCGATATGCACTGCGAACGATCCTCCAAATGTTCTCGCGCGCCTTGTTACGCAATGCCTCGACGAGCAAATGTAGAGCCTCCGTTGCCAGTTCGGAATGTGAGTTCTGTGAATGGGAATCCACCATACACAGTGGTGCAAAGGACGACGGACGTGAGAGCTGCTCGAACTTAGCGTAGTTCATAGCACGCAAGCTGCCTGTCAGCGATTCGATCCAGATGCGCGAGTCGGACGATACCGGCAGTAAGGAGGCCGGGATGCCAGCCAAGTGCTGTCGGAAGGTGCTTTGGGATGGATATGCCGCTACAAGATGGTGAACAAGAGATATAAGAGTTGTTAAGCGCATAAGAGGACTAGGCGTCTCCAAATACAGCTCTGGCACCAGATGAGCTAGAGGCGTCGTTGTGTCTCGAGGAGACTCGAAGATTATAGCCAGATATGCTGATTTCTCGAATACTAAGATGGCGGTTCATTGATTTGACAATCTTGCGAGCCAGTAGGCTTGGCTCACCCTCAACGGCAAAAGAGTCACTGCGTTTTGAGGCGACAACGCCCTCACGAAGTTTACCTAGTGCACTGATAAGATCATCAGGAGACATATCTGGGTGATAAAGCTTACGAAACAGTATCAAAATGTTTCCCTGCTTGTCTTTTCGATTCAGAGTCTCTTTGGCCGTCTCTGGAGTACCCAGCTCACGAGATTGTTGCAAAGCGTTGATCTCGATTCCATAATAAGATTTCTGCTGTCATAAACTAATCAATGGCACTTACTTTATCCTGAATGAAGGATCTGTATTCCTCCTGCGTCTTGAAATTTTTTAGCCTGAGAAGTGAAGGCACGCTTGTTCACTTCTGATCACGATCCGCAGGTGTCAGCCAGCTAACTCACGCGTCGCCGTCTTTTTCTAAGCCGCTGCTCCGACTGACAGAGGCCATCAGCTCCATCTTCATTTGGCGCTGCGGTTTCACCGCGCCGGGTCCTCCACCCCGTTTAGAAGCAGCAGAGGCATTGATAGTGTTGCTCCCCCCACGATTTCGCCCGCCTCGGCCACGCAACCAAGGGCCGTTCGCGTTCGAACCACGACTATTCGAAGACATGGAGCGCGATCCACTATGATTGATGCTGATGGAGTGTGTAGTCATTTGATATATAGCATTTGAAAATGCTAAATCACCTTAGAGAAGCTGATTCTCTTGTTTCGCCACAAACTTGGAAGTCGAAGTCGAAGAAGGATGTTGTGGCGGCCGGCCGTAAATTTGTTTGGATGTGTTGCTCAGTGGCATCCGACTTCCGACAGATACAGAAGCTATGATCCGCACAGGTAGCACTTTGGCGCTCGCACATGCTCTGTCCTCCTTGCCAAATTCCAGCTATCTCTCATTTAGGACCATTTTATTGTTCTAGTTCAATAAAGGCGAATTTTTTAATCGGAGATTTGCCAACGCCTCAACCCAGCAGAAATGGGCTCGCGTTGATGCTGTCAAAAGCGCCGCATTCAAGCCGCAACGTACGCGTCTCTTGATTGAATGACGCGGCATGCCGAGCATTCTCCCAACTGCAGCCCATACATAAAGCTTGCATGAAAGCACGAGTGGTTCGATAGAACCCACACGCAACAGGATCACCCCAGTCATTCCATCACCCAATATGGTCAACTACCATGCCCTGACCTCCACCTTGAACCTCTCTGGCACCCGCGTCGTCGTGCTCGGGGGCACCAGCGGCATCGGCGCAGGAATCGCTGTACGTTTTGCAGCCCTGGGATCGTCCGTTTTGGTCATGGGACGCAACGAGAGTGCAGGCAATGATGTCGTGCGTGCGATGCAAAGCGCAGCTGGAGACAACACAACCGCTAAGCTCAACTATGGACGAGCGGACCTGGGTAGCGTGGCTGGTATCAAGGGTGCTGTAAATGACATTGCCGCATGGGCCAGGTCTGAAGGCGTTGGATATCTTATCCAATCGCAAGGCGAGTCAACTCGCCTTCTACATCGTCTATCTCACTGACGGCCGTCTAAATAATAGGAGGGGGATCGACAGGTATCTGGCCGCCTTCAAAGGAGTCGATGACGAGCGGGTTCAACATCCAGATCCTCTCCCACTTCCTGGTCCCCTATCTTCTGTTGTCGCGTCCGGAACCCGTCTTGCGTCAAGGCGCACAAATATGCCATATCGGACGACCTGGAGAGATTGGCAGAACACTCGACATGGACGATATCATGGGGCTGAAGTCCATCGAGGAAGGCTCACTCTCTCTTATCGCTACCGCCTTCAGGTGGGTGTTCGCTATGGACCTATTCACAGAGGTTAGCCCCACACTGTCCACGCTCGTCCTTTACTGACTCGATTCGAAATGTGCAGGAGTTTAATAGGCGCTTTCCGGGGACACGGACCATGCACGCATACCCGGGAAACGTAGCGACTAACAACATGACCCACGCATCCCTCCCCTGGATAGTCCGTTGCATCGGTACGATCGTCAGATGGTTCGGGAGGACGACAGCCGACTATGCGGACATTGCGGTGTGGCAGACCGCCAGCGACGAGTGGAAGACGAAGGGCTGGGCCTTCTTCGACCAATATGCAAGAAAGGTTAAGCTCGATGAGCGTGTTTTGGTCGACGATAAGCTGAGAGCGGACGTGTGGAATAAGATGCTAGACCTGGCCGGGGAGAAGAAGGTGTGATGCATCAATCGGAATCCTTTCGAGATTCTTTTCCGGCTTGAGCACCCAAGGACAAGTGCTCGTGAGGCTGCGACAAGAAGTGGCTATTGAATTGTCGAACTTTTCAAGGTGTGCGTCTTGGTGGTTGTTTATATTACCGCAGATATACTCGCTACTTCGATACTTACCAACTAAGTCGCACAAAAAAAAACATTTTGCAGCCAACCAGGCTATGCATTGGAAACTTCAGTATGCATAGCCATCACAAGGCTTGGATAGTTTGTGGCCCCGAGTCATGGCAGTTTCAAGCATGGTGTAGAGGCATATATTGGTGATAAGTGTATCTACACTATTGCCCGAGAGATGCCAGTACTGACACTGGCATGGGGCTCAGTTCCAGCGCCGCGGCGATTCTGGTGACCAGTGGGAGAACCGTCCAGTGTACCGAGCGCAACCCCGCGAAACACCCGGCCACGCCATGATGTTGGTGAAGGCACAAATTGCGTTGAGACTCACGAAGCGATAGTGAATCGGGAGCGCAGAATTGCACAGGAGGATGAGGTTGGCGAAGAACGCGAGAACAGTAGCGCTGCGTTCATGGGCTGAGGTTAGGAGATCACGAGGGGACCATAATGCTGCTTACAGGTAGTATAACTGCCCCCCGCGCAAGAGCACCCTGAAAATCCTGTAAAAGCCTATTCCACTGGCAATGGGCAATAAGCGTGCGCGCCAGTGGGCCTCGATCACCGCATCCACTACCAATCTATATGAAATAGCGAGGAAGACCGACGTTGATCGAGAGAGATGGGGGAATATATAACATCCGAGCGCTACTCAGGCTGTCTCTGTTTTTGCGTTCATTATTATGTGACTGCTTGGTCTTCGCCTGCAGCCCCCTCTTCCGTTTTGTGTTATTCGACACCTAATATGGCCATAAATCTGTTATTGCAGCTGCTCAACGTTCGAGGACTTCAAGCCGGGGCTCTTCAATTACCGTTAAGGTTGGGCTCAACAGGCAACCTTTGGACTCGGAGTCTTCGCATTGAATCGTAGCTCGTGTTTGCCATGTTTTTGCAGTTTAGCTGCCATCATGGTAACGGAGAGAGGTTGATGCTTCCGATTCCTCTCAGTTGTTAAGAGCAAAGGTCTGTACAGAGTTACAAGATCTCTCTTGAAAAACTTCAGGCAGCTCTATGACCTGTACGTTGCCTCGACTGGTTTCAATCACCCTGTTATCAGCTGATATATGCTATTGGGCTGAGAGAAACGTTCATATTCATCTTCTCGAATGTGGCAGGAATGGTGAACCCATCGCTCCTCCACAAATGCTTGATGGCCTTCCCGCAGCTTATCTTCCCACCTCACGAGCATCATGACGTTTCGTGTCTTTCGCGGTGTGCGGCGCTCGAGATGATGGAGGAGTCGTCACCATCGATGGGTTGGGAAGCACTAGAATCAATATCGCAGAGTCAATACACACATCTTGACTAGTACTGATATCATTGACCTAGATCATGGCGTGCTTACGCCCCCTCAATTTCCTGCGTCTAGTCCTGTACCGCCCCCTGTGTGTATGTTTGATTGTCTCCCATCATCTCCACGACCCTGCGCACAAACTTCTGATTTCGTCGCATTCGTTTGTTACAGGCACGGCACCCTGGATACGCCACTTGCGTTCAGTTTTTCAATCAAATTCACTAATTATCCTCAGCTTCGTGCCTCGCATACTAACGACTGCCCCTGCGTAGGACTGCGAGGGCCTATCGGCGGCCGCAGGGTTTTCAGCAATACAGGCACTTTTACCCATCAATGCCTACTTGCCTTGAACTTGCAGTCAATCAGCCCGAGTTTTCAGACTTCGCTTCAGATTTGGCTCGCATTGTTATGGTAGCTAGAAGCCTATGAGTGTCGCCGAGTTTTTAAGCACAATGACATCTTTCGTGAGTCGAGTTTGCTTCGAAGATCTGGTGGCGCTTGTTGATCTGATTTTATAGTCACGCATCATTTCAATAAGAGATAGCCTCGCTTCGCTATGGCCGTTACAGACATAGCAACCAAACAGATCTTGACAAAAGCCTGCCATCAGGTTGAAAATGCCAGCTATAATGCATTGCTGTAGCTGCCCCCGAGCACTGTAGCATTTTAGACTGCGACACAAATTTGTCCCCTACTAAAGCCTACTACGTTCCGCTCAAGAGACATTCTAAATGAGCTATCAGAGGGTAGAACTCATGTGAATACGAGTGGGTTTCCCGCAACGCCACAGGCTCGTGCTGTTGATCTCGTCCATATGTCGGCGGTTATTCCAGGGCAATTCGGGGAGTCCTCTGGAGCCAACCTGCCAAGGCTTCGTCTGGACCTGTTTCAATCCAGTAGCGGGATGGCGATGGCGATGTTTATAACGATTGTAACTCCCAAAGCCGCCGACAGTCAAATCTTGGTCAAATCGGTCTCTATCCGGGACACGGCCGTCACCGAGGGTCACCGAAGGTCACCGAGTGCACCGTACCTGGACTTGAAACGTTGACTGTTCCTGTCGAGGTGAAATTCGTTTATACTTGTAGGTTCCTTACTGATTACCTTGCTCGACTGACCCTGAACTGGCCTTATCTGGCTCGTGCGAGCTGTATATAAGGTTACCGTTTACGCAGAAGACGATGGACCGCATCCATTGTCGCCTCAGCTGTGCTATTGCGCCACTCATATCCTATCCCTGTGTCCGCTTCCCAAATGGCTCTCCCACCTATGTCCGAATATTACCCACCTGATGACCAGACCAACTATGTCTTTCGCACAGCTCAAATATCCAATTACCTAGACAGTAAGCAAGTCTTGCGCTCTTTGTGACCTTAGGGCTAATATGCATTTGCGCCTAGTGGCTTTCCTTGTGAGCCTGCTCGCGTTTATACTCTAGGTTTTACGCAATGCTGACCTTGTCTACAGATGTTCGTATTTTAGGACCATGCCTTGACGTTTCAAATGGAGGTGCGCTGCAGATTCCTATGCAACGATCTGCTATAATCAATTCTGATGTCCTGTACTAGGTCGAATGGATATGGACGTGCGTGTACTCACCTGTGCACTGTCTTCAGGTTGCTGCTCCTAAACATTAGCCTTCTAGACTCAAATGGCGCTTACCGAAATTTCTCTTTCTCATAAACCGCTATGTTGTTCCAACTCTATTGGCGTAAGTTTTATTACTTCCTCCCTTGTATTGCGAAGTTCTGACAGATTTCATTAATGCAGTATTTATATCATTGGTAATTCTTTAACTCACTATCACGCTATCGTGTACTGACTCTTTTGTGTTCGTGTAGCTATGATGATATTCCCTTTGGCTGATAGTGTAAATTCTATATCTTTTTGCCATTCCACGCTTCAGCTAATCCCTCCCTCCCTTTAAATAGGTGTGAGTTAATTGCATTCCATGTAAGTTATTCGAAACTGAACCAAGACATCGAAGTTGCACATTTATCGAGCGACTGGACCTCTGGTTGGTGCATATATACGTTCCAGTTGGTGGCGCTGACGCTTCGGTTGAATAGGCTACCGTTTGTTACATACTCCACGGCAGAAGCGATTCTTTTAATTAGAGTGACCGCTCTTTGTGAGTTTTATCCTAACCTCATGATCTCGAGCTCACATATGGCCGTTGTTAGGGGGCCGCAAAAAGGTAAATGCAACGATCTCTTCTAGATGAGCTTCTCTGAATATGATCTGAAGAATATTAGTCGCTTCTTGGGGGCTATTTACGTCGGTATGTCCCTTGCATGTAAGCCTAAAAACTATTTCTAAACTGATTCCTTGCGCAGTGACCTTACTCGCAGACTTGATCAACACTGCTACCTTCACCCCAACCATCGTCGGTCAGTCTCTTTCCACTGGCTGAAAGCCATTGCACTTTCCCCCCCAAGTGCTGACTGACTTGGCTGGAACGATACAGCTTCGGCATGGTACTACTACCTCCCCGGATGTTCTTATGACCCAACACGATTTGATGACTGGAGCCTATGGTTCGCGCGCACTTCACTTCTCTAATATACTTGCTGACAATGTCTTCCGTAGGGTCCCGTTCATCGTCATGGAGGTTGTGATCATGGGGTTCACAGTCAAGAAACTATGGGGCCACGGGGAACATAGTCGAACGTCAGTGCTCTGGTTCAATCACATTTGTTATATCTTGGCTAAAAATCTTTTGTCTAGGATGAGAGTGCTAATGCGCGACTCCATTGTCTACTTTTGTATCGTTGCATGTGCGTTTTCGCTCGCTCGCTTCTTCGATCTTATTGACTTGTTGATCCAGTCGAGATTGTTTTTAAAGAGATATGGGGCCAGATAGACTTCGTGTTTTACGTTGATATCAAAGTGTAAGCAATCATTTCCCTCCAAGACCTATTATACTGGAACTCAAATTTCCTTCACCGTCAAGGCCGCTCCAGTGCATTGCATGTGTCACGGTACGTACCATTCGTTAATGATCGAACACCGCATTAATCTTTGCTCGTGGCTACAGGTAGCCAGGATGATGATGAATTTGCGCGGGCTAAGCTTTGACGACCCCGAACACACGGTGCATTTGGACCCGAGCAAGTTAACATCGTCTCTCCAATTTG
>JACXVL010000701.1:0-25439 GCA_014898675.1 Athelia sp. TMB | reverse complement strand
GCCGGTGACGCAACGATTCTGACCGGCCCTGAATAATATTCGCGCGTTGCCACTTTATTGCCCCCATTGTACCAGTCTCAGTATCGTCAGTTTCTACATACTGAGACTGGTCACGAGTCTAGCCACCATATAGAACTGAAGACGAAAACTACAAGAATATCCCGACGGCGCCCTAATGAAGACTTGTGCTTGTTCAACTAATTTCAAAGGCTCCGTCCCTGTAAACTAAAGCAAGTGTCAGCGTCATTCATACGCTGAGTGAGGATCCCAGCTCCAAGCCAACCAAGGGGCCTCGTCAGACCAGCTTGCCCGCTCTCGTGCCCGATCTCAATCACGGGACACGACTACCTCGCAAGAGTCATAGCGCTCATCCCCAGCGGGGATGCTCAGAGTCCGGAACCCGTTCTGGGACGCTTGACGCGCTCACACTCAAACTCAAACTCAAAGGAACTCAGACGCAACTCAAAGGCAACCATCGAACACAAGCTCAAACTCAGGTAGGACGTCGACACTGAAGCTGAAAGATCTGGGGACAGTCCTTGGGACGTCCCAGTCTCTGAACCCGACACGGGCGGGTGCGCTCGTCCGAAGATATGGAGGGTTACTCACGATTTGGAGAGAAGCTCGAAGCTTTGGGCTCGGAGGTGTGCCTTGAAGGTTTACGTGAGCTGATACCGCTCGTGAGCATGTGTAGTGGTCATGGATATAAACATGAGACTTAGTATGATGGCGGCGTTGGTCAAGGTGGCAGCGTAAGGGTGTAAGCTTTCAATCGAGATGGGAGTGCAACAACATCGCTCACCCTGATGCCCTGGTTCCACTTGACTCAGATCTAATTGAACACGCAGTCGGTGCACTCAGCGGGATGGAGGGCATCCACCAACGGCGAGCAAGCGGGCAGCCGATTATGCGCCACCATGTTGAGAGGCAGCATACTTCATCAGGTCGACCTAGAGATTGAGGAACTTAAGGAAGGAACAATAGTTGAAGAAGAGTTGCGAGGCGATGATGATGATACGGAAGGAAGGGGAAATGGGAAGAACGAGAGCGGGGCAGGAATTTATATGTTCAGGACTTGAGCTTGTTGACAGCCACATGTCCCAAAACGGTGCTGTCAATTTCGGTGGCGGTGACATCTAGCTTTCAAGAGCAAGCCTGGAATACGGGGAAGCTGCACTCTCTTTTGCAGGGATAGTGGGTCAGCGATACCTAGGGAAGTCTCAATCAAAAACTCATATTGGACTGCACGGTATGTACCGGACTAAGTTAATCTCAGCTGTGCGGCTGCTGCTTTCGTTCAGTGGTTTTGCAATCGATGCTTAATTTAAGATGTATCGACTTTATTAAGACATTTGAGAGAATATTGACAAGGATCTAATTAGCTCAAGAATACGAAAATAGGATGTAGTTGAACATTTGTATCTACAGTAGAGTATGAGGTGCCAGTAGAGTTGCAAGACGATGCCAGTTTCCCTCAGTGTTGAATCTGTCGAGGCTCGATTACGTAATAGCACATCGCCTTTTCGGCCTCCGGCCCTCCGCTCTTGTCAGTGATCAGCACACGCGCGCCGCCTACCTATACATTTTTCGCTCCCTTTCATCTCGCTCTAACTCAGCCAAGATGAGCTGGTCAGGGTGCGTCAATCCAGAATCAACAATAGTAATTAGGCTAACACCGGTGTCAGATTCAAGAAGTCCATGAACAGGGCTGGGACCACCGTTCGTTCTCATGGCTCAAGCGCAAGCAAAACGGAGTGCTGACAATTGTATAACTAGCTCATGCAAAAGACGGGTCAGATCGAGCGAACAGTCGATCGTGAATTTGCAGACGAAGAGGCGAAGTACAGAGTGTGGGTCCATTCACATGCTGCTTGTCCATACTCGCATCTCACACTTTGTGACAGATTTGAGAAAGAATGCCAAGCACTCCAGAAGGATACTGTAGGTTATCTCAATGCAATGCGCAGTGCGTATTCACTCTCTGCTGTATCGTCTGCTGCGCCGTGTGCCGATCATCTGTACTGATGACAATTGAAGCGATGACTGCTGCACAAACTAGGATGGCAGACACGCTGGAATTGTTCTACGGCTCTGCAGACAAGGGATCAGAGGGGGCTATGGCTGGCCATGCTTATAAGCGCAGCGTGGACGATCTTGATGGTGTTGTGGGCAGGGAATTGGTGAGAGGTTCCGACTATCCTTGATAGGCATGGTATTGATCAGGCACTAGGACCAACCCTACCGCAGCACAATCTCTGAGCCGATAGGGAAAATGAACGCATATTTTCCCGTGGTCAATGAACATATTTCAAAGCGCAACAAGAAGGTTGGCTGTTCTTACAATCGCACTGCGCGGTGATTGATCTTTATGACAAGATGATCGACTATGATGCTGCCCGTAGCAAGTTGCGCAAGCTCATCGATAAGCCGAGTGAAGATCCCACTAAATTTCCGCGCGCTCAGCAAGAGCACGATGAGACCAAAGAGGTCTTCGACATGCTTAACGACCAGCTCATTGCTGAACTCCCCCAACTGCTTGATCTGCGTGTTCCCTTTTTTGATCCAAGCTTCGAAGCTATGATCCGCATCCAGAGCAAGTTTGCAGAGGAGGGATACGAGAAGATGAGTGGTGTGCAGCGGTACTTCGCAGACAATGTCAGAGATGATTATGCTGCTGGTCAGCTGGATGCTCAGGTGAGACGCCAAAACCTTCGAGTCGAAGTCCAGTATTGATCGATTCTACTGGGACAGGTGGAAGGTGTATTGCAGGAGATGCGAGAGCTCTCGATATGTGGTGCGAATTGATATGTGTATCGTTATGTATAGTGATTCTTTAACGGACAACTGCGGGCGAGTGTGCTATTGTACACCAACACTGTAACCATTGTATCCTTAATCGGCATTTTCGGTCTCGTTCAGCTGAGCCGATTCACACACCAGTAAGTTTTCATTATCTTGTACGCACACATTGAACATGAAACTCGTGAACATGAAGGATTGTTAGAGATTGTACAAATGAGAAAGTCTGAGAGAGTCCAAGAAAAACAAAGGAACCACAGTAGCGAAAATATCGAGAACAAGCCTCTAAGAACTTGTTATTTGGAAGATATGCGATCTGCAAGCTCCCTTGGTTGTTGCATTCTCGCTGCCAATGCATTGTGCGTGTTCGGGGGAGCAACACCTCTGCCTGCGCCGCGTCCTCTCGTTGTCTTGCCTTGTCCTCTACCCCGGGGGCTACCTGCATATGTTTGAGCAATAGGTTTCCGCAGAGCAGTATTTTCTCCCTTAAAGGTCTTCTGTCCAGCGGGGCCCGTTTCCGACATGCGATCCAACAAATTGTAGCCTTTGGTGCTACTAGGCGGGTCGGACTTCTTAGAAGGTAGTTGAACGCCAGTGTGCACTGGATGTGGGGCATCCATGCGATCAAGCAAATTGGCTGGCCTCGGGTCATAAGAGTTACCCTGATAAGAGTCAGATGTTCTGCGGTGTTGATTAAACGGCTCGGGGATATCAGCACGAGGCGGAATCCTTTCTGTGTGGGCAGGACGATAGTTTTCGCCTTGACCAATACGAATTGTGGCACCTGGAGGAGTTAAGGGCCTTGAAGGAGGGCGGGGAGCTTGTCTGAAGTCCCGCGAGTCCCGCCCACCATCCTGTTCATGATAGTCGCCGGGAGGCCCTTGATACTCGTTCCATTGCGATTCTCCTTGCCATGTTCTTCTGGGTGGATGGTCTTGATCGGGAGAATATCTATCTATTGACCTGGACCTAGACCTGTAACGTTTACGATTCAGGCGAGGTCGATGAGGTTCAGGACTGGGCGAGCGTGTGGGTAATTGGGCCATCCGGGGCGGAGGGGAGTAGCGATCTGTGGCTCGCCGGACTATCTGCGGTGGAGGAAGGGGTGGTGTTTGGGGGCTCTGTGGAGGAGAATAATGATCATAGGGGCGATAAGCATTAGAAGAGTTAGTCGCCCGAGCGCCGTGGTCGGAGGTGAACGAGTTTGTAGGAACAGATTCAGGTTCATTTCGTGCGTTTGGAACCCGAGCCGGCCATCCGCCGTCTCCAACAATGTTCTTCAAAGAACGCCCCGTAGCAGGTTCCGCAAAGGTTTGTGGGGAAACATGGGACTCATTTTGTCTCTCCCGCACCTGTGAATAAGTTGGCCAACCTTCGTTGGGTAGATTTGGTGAGGAGGCTGCCATATGTGAGCCGGGAAGACTACCTCTGCCTGAACCGTGTTCAACCTTTGAGCTCGTAGGGAGGAAATCATTCCGATCACTGTTGTCATATCGATCGCTTAAATAGTCAACCTCACGACGGGCCCGTTGACTTGGAGCTGATGATGAGGGAATATGAGATGTAGCCTTCTCGTGTGATTGGACAATGGGAGGTCTGGCAGGAAGTGGATTAGAGGTACTTGCTCGGCGGGTCGCCGTCGCAGTTGGAGGAAAAGAATTTGGCACAGTTGGGACACGTTGCTTGGCTTGATACGCGGGCCGCAAATCCTCTCTCGGCACAACCTGAGGCTTCGCGGGGGGTATGATATGTTCTGAGACGATCGACGAGGCATGCTCGTGCTCATCTTCCTTTTTGATGTCTTTAACGCTCATCTCGGCTTTGACGGAAATATTGCTTCGCGACGACGGGGCGGCGCTGACCGTGCTAACAGCTTGAGCAGCTGGCCGCGCTTGTCTCAGTACCGGTGCCTTTGGATTGTCCTTGCCATGGGGGACGCTGCTGGAAGACATTGACGATGAATCCTGACGGTTATGCGAGGCACCACGAGAAGCGAGAGGAGGTCCATTTGAACCTTGGACGGGTTTGATAAGTTGAACAGGTCCGGGAGGCGCTTGCACGTGAAGAGGACTGGCAGTCAACGTTGGGGTCTTTGAAGAGACGGGGTCAGAGGTGCGATTTGACATCGGTGTATTCGGTGCATGAGCCAGCGTCACTTGAAGTCCAGATTGCCCTCCAGACAGGTCGGTATGTAAATCTAAAGCTGACCCGCCCCCCGAGTTTGAATGGGAGGATTTAGGTACCGAAACGGTTCGCTTTGCGCGCTCTTCGCGAAGTCGCTGCGCTAGCCTCTGCTCACGGGCTTCCACTCCCCCGGTCTTACTGCCGTGTTCCAAAGGCTGCGCTATCCCTAAACCCACACGGCCTGCAGCAGCTTGCTCGGACGGGCCTCCAGCTGGCACCGCTCCTTCGGTAGCACTCCCGTCTGGATTAGATTCCGCCCGTAGCTCCTCTATGCTCTCTATGCATCGGCGCGCCAAATTGAGGACGCCATCCGTTTCTTTCTTCAGTCGGAGCCTCTTCTCCATCTCTCGCTGCAACTGTTGACCTTTCTCTTCGAGCAATTTGCGCAGAGTCGCGACTTCGACATGAGCCTCAGATAGACCGTCCCGCAATGCCACATTCTCCAGTTGGCATGCAGCCAGCAGCGAGGCGGATTCAGATGCCTCAGCCTTTACTTTTGCATACTCGTTTCCTGCAGATGCTAATTCAGCCCTAAGAGCAGCTGCGGCGCTCTCTGCAACAGAAATCCGGGTGGAGAGTGATTTGAGCTCTGCTCGCGCACGCGGAGCGTCGTCTATCCATTGCAACAGACTAGGTGACACTGTGTCGCTCAGCCGGGGTGGGTCATGTGGAACCACAGACAGCAACTGCACGTCGGTTGGTGCCCTAAGTTGTGGTGACAAAATGGACACTGCTGATTGGGGCGGCATCTCGGAATCTTCGGCTTCAGCATCTAATTGCTCGATCTGTGCTACGGTGCTTGGAGTTCCAGGTTTATGACTCTGCGACCCGCTTGGAGGGTTTACTGGAGTTGATTGCGAATCATCAAGCGCGCCCGCAGGCTGAGGCTTGACTTGCACTTGAGCTGTTGGAAAGTCAGGGTTGAGAGCAGCCTTTGGACTCGCAGTTGGCGATTGTGATTTCAGAGAGTGCAGTGAAGGCGACTTTATACCATCAGAGGGTAAATCTTTGCTTTTCTCCATCCGCGACAAGGTATTCTGCAATCGAGCTCCCATCTGCACCATGGCCTGAATGGTGCTATCCATGACTTCCGCACCATTGATTAAATGACTCTGTGAAGAAGCAAGGGGAGGGCCGTTCGGAATCGAAAGGAGACCAGTCCCACCATTAGAGGCGGATTGGCGATCGATATCCATTGACGAGAGGTTGGGCGAGTGATCGGGCGACGCAGGGGCTTTGGGTGATTCAGAGACCGGTGTGGGTGGATACCCAAGATCGGGGGTGGGGCTCCTCGCACGCGAAGGTGAAACTTGGGGCTGAGTAAGTTGAGTGTTACCTGTGCCAGCGGTGCCCTCAGAATTCGATTGGGGATTCAGATTCTGTGTATGGGGATTCTGGTTGGGAGCATCATGGGGTGAATGGGAGGCCCTCCTCTTGGTAGTGATGGGAATCGGTCGGGCATGTCTATCTCCCGAGTGAGAAATTCGAGTTTGTATGGGCGTGACGTATGAGACTGAGGGAGTCGCACTCGGGGACGACCGTGAGGGGGCCAGTCTTGATAGCAAGGATTGAGGACCGGCTTTACGAACCTCGTCAGAGGTAAGCGTGTCGACGTCCATGGAGGGTTCTGTATCATCAGAAGCCCCTGGACCACCCTCGTCAACGTTGAGAGGACTTTGAGGAGATTCAGATCTCCAACGATTCTCTGAGCTTTCCGAACCCATATGCACGTCTGACATCCGGTTGAGCAGACCTGGCGCACGTCCGATTGTGTTGAATTGGAAAGAGTTAAACGACGGAGGCTCAGGGACCGTCAATGGCAATATCCTAGAAGAGAGTGATCGGGGGTCGAGAGGCTCCATTATGGGCTGTGAAGCTCTTTGCAGTTTGAAAGGGTCAAATAATGACGCTTAACCTCCCGTCCCTGTGTCCGGAGTGTTTGTGACCTGTCTGATTCGAGGTATGAGCGTGAGACAAATGCCATGCCAGGATCTTGTTACTTAGTAAACTTCTGCTGTCTGATTTTGAAGGATTTTGAGGTGGTAGAGATGGGTGCCTACAATCGGCTCTGCAACGAGGTGGTGGTCGTTAGATATTAAAGAAATGCCTTACTCGCGCCCTGGTGGTCAAAGCGCAAGTGTGATTACCTAAAATAAATGTCATGATACCCACGTTTCGACCTGCGCAATTTGGGAAACTTCAGGGCAAGTTCACTGTTCTCAGTCAGGCAACAAACTGAAGCTGACGACGTTGACGTCGACGTCGACACAAACTGATCACTCCTTCCAATTTCTCTTGGGCTTTTAGTAGCATCCAGACCAGCACTCTCAAGGTTCAGGCCCACCGACCCTGAATCCCCTTGGTCGACTGGTACTTAACAATAACAAGGTATACGGCGTCGCCCCAGGTTACTACATGCGCGTTGTTGTTGTTGTTTTGCCCTTTGCGTCCTGTCGCCTGCGAAGCTTCTGTCGTGGTTTTACTGTTTTACTCCTGGGTCATGACTTTCGGCGCCCTTGAAACTCTTGCTTCTCTGATTCCCGTTCACTACTTCCTCGTGCACATGATCGGTTACAGCTCACAAGCGGTCATGCGAACGGCCATGCGATGATTGACCTGTGTTAGTTTCACCACTACATCAAGTTCAATTCAAACGGCCGAAATTGACAGTCTCGACTCGACCTCACCAACCCTACTCATTCTATTTTGAGACCTCGCATGTCTTTCCGACTCTTCCTGCCCGTTCGAACCCGTATCACGTCGCAACGTACGCATGCTATCAGCCTGAAATTGTGTTGGGCGCTTGCGAAAACCTCCCGATAATCAACCGCCTGCTCTGACCGGTGTCGCTCAGCCTGTTAGTGTTCTCTGATGCTCCACATTCCCTCTTGCCGGTGTCGCTGAGCCAGCCAGTGTTCGCCAATAATCCGCCTTCTTCCGCACTTTGAACATATCCCACATGTTTCGATGACTTTGAGTGGTCAGGGTCGATCGACTCTGGCGTTTCCGTGCCCGCTGACCCTATGTGCGACAAGATCATCGTTCGTAAATAGGTTTAACAAACAGCTGGTTAAATTTCGGCCAGTTCTCATCATCACTCCACAAGCTCCGTTGCATGGCATATAAGAGACGCGAATAGAACCTCAGCATCTCATCTCATCCCCATAAACCATGTTGTCTATCACTCATCAAACTCTCCTTGTAGCTTTGTTGCCAGCTCTGGCCTTGGCTCAGACATACACGGCCTCGTTTACCGAGTATGGCTCTGGAGACCAAAATGGTTCCCCCAACTGTAACACTGCGACGTGAGATTCAGTTATTTTATGAGGCACTATAACAGCCAGCTGATGGTCCAAAATGATTCTAGCACTGCATGTGGCTTTTACACGTCCCCAGGATACAGCGCAGCCGCCTCGCAAAATTTGTTTGGGGTTGGTCCTAATCAAGGTGCAGGCCCGGCGTGCGATACATGTTACAAGATCACTGGCCAAAAAGTGGGTGTTCGTAGCACCGAACACCGTCCCAATCTAATCATTGAATGTCCTTTAGGACTCCAGTGGACACCCACTGTCCAATCCTAAAACTATCGTTATCAAGGTTACTAATTTGTGCCCTGCGAATGGCAACCCTCTTTGCTCCCAGAGCTCCTTGAGCAGCACCAATCAATATGGCGCTGAGGTCAACTTTGACTTATGCATTGATTCGTAAGTTTGATTTGCGCCCGAATTTGATCGTGATATTGACTATATCACAGGGGCGCTTCAGGAGCCTTTCTGGCACCGTCGGGAGTGGGACTTGCAGTGGGGACTGCAACCGCCGTTAGCTGTAGTGAATGGTCCGGGACCAATGAATCTTGAAAGCTTCGCGCTTTGATTTACATAGAAAAATAGTTACTTGCGGTAGATTTCCTTGACCCCGGCCGGTCTGAAATACCGTCAGGCGAAACCATCGCCGTTGAGTGGGAGTAAGCTATTACACAGTCGCAATATTCTGGAGAACCCCGTACGCGTCAACGCCGCTTGTATGACAAAATTCACTGGGTGGCCACGATACTTCTCATGAGCTCCGACCCGTGGAGCTTTCGGGGATCCTCGAATTGTTCGAACACCTTATGCTGATCATGCGTACTATCATGAGGCGTGGTGAGTGAGTTTTAATCAATCTTTGCTTACGTTCTGGCAGTCTGATTGGTTGAGAGCATTCAAAAAACACTTAGCAGATACGCTCTGATATGTAGTTTTCTTCAAAATCTTGTTTGCATAGCTAAGCCCAAATTTGTTATCCTGAGAAAGTGTTGGTGAGAGAAAGGTTGGGGTGCCACATCGGGAGTGTGGATAAATTACCTGTTTTGGCTACCTCGGCTTACCTCGTCCCGGCCAAAATTAGGTGGGCTACCTTGTTTACCTGCGACAATTTACCTTGCGACCTTGGAAATTCTTGCTCGCCAAGCCACCACCGCCATACCATACATATCACATCTCCTCTCAACTGCGGGTAGCTGCTATGGTCTTCTACGTTGTCTATCATTAGTTTGGCGAACCTCTGCCGATGCTGTCCTGTCACCACCATCACCGCAATTGATACTGCAGTTGTCGCCTTCGCCGCCAACGATCACTGTCGTCAGCTCGACATGATAATGTTCCAGTGAGTTTCCTTCAGATCTTTTGCTTGCCATTCTCCGTACACTCACCTGCGAGCTATCGTCTAACTAATCCCAGAGACCAGTGACTTACTGGAGGCTTCAGATCGCGAACACGATGGCGGACAGACAGCTGAAGTTCTACACTGACAACGCGCTCAGATAGGTTCCCGAATCTACCGGTCAGTAGGCTCCCTGACGCCTGTGCACTGGCCAGCTCTGTCCCCATCACACGCATCGGTTACTGCGGCGACGCGTTCAACGTCGTTACTCAGTGCCTCCCTCTCTCGTAAGCCGGCGCACGGCTTTTTCGCCATTGGGAGCTCAACTCGCAGCTGTCGTGCCTGTTAAAAGTGGCTTGTACATGTATAGGTACATTCAATATCAAACATGATGCCGTCTGCAGAGAGTGGTATATGCTGAATGAATCTAACTTGTCCTCATCGACAAACTGAGCCGCTGCCGATCACAGTCGACGAGGACGATCAGAGATAGAATCGCGAGAGTGTACAAATTTCATGTTATTATGGGCTGATAAAATGGTCGGGTGACGACTCTGACAACAAGCGTGAATCTACGTGATGGAGGCAAGATTATGATATATTAGGCGACCAAGAGCAGCATGTATCGCAAACAGAGCCATGAGTACCAGCCACAGTGCGCTGGGATCACTCCCAATCGCTATAAGGCTCGTTGTCGACATCAGATTGTAAGCGGTGAAAACAAGGTAAAACGAGGTAACCTTGTTTACCTCGCGACAATCTACCTTGCCCTGCCAAAACAGGTAATCCCAGGTAAAAAGAGGTAATCCAAGGTAAATTAGTAGGGCCGAGGTAAATTGTCGCAGGTAAATTGTTAACAACCCCACATCGGATGCAGTGGCGATCCAAGGCGCGTCTCAAGCTCTCAGAGCGTTTCTTCACACCCATCACATTACCGGTTTTACTCTATCGCCTCTCCATATATCTGCTGACCGGGACGAATTCCACCATCATATAGCACTTATCTAAGATATGCCCAGTACCAAGAGACTATATGCGGAGTACTACAAAGAAGCCGAAGGGCTTGACACAAATGTCGGCAGGTAAGACACGCGTTACAGTTTTAATCTTGTTGCGTACGCGCCGAAACTCATGACATGCATTCAAACCAGGTACTCTGCCATCAACGGCAACAAAGGTGGATGTCGGACGTGCTCAAGATGTTCGCCATTTGACTCTGGCCGTAGAAGGTATCATATCCTCCAGCATCGCACATCTATCGAAGCGTCCAAGGACGAGCCTCAATACACGCTTTGATCGTATGATTGATCAGGTCAATGCAACGTTCGAAGAGTCCAGCACACCGATACGGTACGGACGGACACGTACTTCGTCAGCTGGTTCATCCTCTGTCAGCAGTGGGATTGACATGCCGAAGACACCGGTCGACGAGTATGATGCGTTAGATGAAGGGAGGTTGGGGAAATCACCCGCGCTGGTAAGAGGAAATCGAAGGCATGTAGGCTATTACAGAAATGGTGAAGAAAGCGAGGACGACTTGGGCTCCCACAGAGTGAGTGATCCAACGACTTTTGGTACACAGCTTTACATGCGATGAGTCAGAACACCAATTCAAAATTAGCTCTTCCAATCTGGCTATCCCATACTTTTGCGCAGCTAGAACCTCAAAACCCTCTCCGGCAACTTATTTCTCCCCCCGTCTTCCATAGCTCAGACGACGAAGGCAGCTCCATGTATGCCTCTCCTTCCCCTGCCAATTTAGATGCTCTTCCTCTTGCAGACGCTCCCGAGGAGCCTATCTTTGCTTTCTCGCCCACGCAGGAAAATGTTCAAATCCACGCAAATATTCCCACTGACGAGAATGCTGGAGCTAACAAACTACACCCATCCCTTACTCGATTTGATTCCTTCTCACCATCAGCAACATCTGCGATTCCGCGCTTTCTCACGACGTCCTATCAAGAAGCACTTGAACGCGAGACCTTTCTTAATCACATTGCTCAAGATCAATTACCTAACGAGTTTGGATCTGCTGTGGCGCCATTCTCTACTCCCGGGCCGAGTTCTAACCTATCAGTCGCCTTTTCTCACTTGGATCACAAATCAAACGTACGATCTGTTAGCATATATCCTGACACAGATGGAATGGCACTGGAAGCTCGGCCGCTATCAAGACCAGAACCAATTGGACACTATGACCAATCTTCATCGCACAGTCCTGCTCATGAACCACCTTTGCTATCAAATCCTCAGATGGATTCAGAACCTTTCGCATACAATGCCGACTTACCGCCCGCTTCCGACGACTCTTTTTATGACAACTTCCATCAAACTCTGCAACCTGCTGCTATCGAACTAACTGGCAACTCTAGAAGCTCCCCACTCCTTTACAATCCCTTTACTACGCCTGGCCCGCAATTTCCTGTCGCCCCGAAGTCTACAATTTATTTCGACTCTCCAACCGAAGATCCTTCGAATTCAGACCCTCTTGATCCATTTCAAGGATATCAAATAGAGGAATTGGATTATAAATGGGAACCATTTTTGAGACACGACAAACGTGAAGCAGGTGGTGCATCCAGTAGCGAATGCTATGTGGCGGACAGGCCGTGCACAGGAGTATGCGATGATGTTTCAAAGCCGCTTGGAAGTAACAACAATCTGGCTTCTCTTGATGATGCCTTGGACTCGCCGCCGGTTACCCCAACTCCAGACATCGATGTACAGGAACCTGTCACCACTCCAGAACCCACGGCCAAGGCGCTGCCTGTGTTTGCCCCAGCCCCAGGGATATTCATATCCCCTCTACGGGTCATTTCCACCTCTCCAGGTGCGGCAGAGCTCGAATTGCAGGTGAATTTAGTTGACTTTTTGTGCATGTTTTCATCTACTGAATCGATTCCAGACCCCAATGCCCGTGACACCAGCGAACCGGTCAACTTTGCCACGAATCTCATCTATCGGAAAAGCGCAGGATAGAATGGATCGCTCCCCTTCCAGATTTTCTCCCGTCAAGAACAGAGAGAATACCTTGACTCGCACGTCAACTCCTATACGCCCGCGTAAGGATACTATGCGCACTCGATCGGTGCGCTTAGGTGATGGGTGGCAGTTAGCGGAAAGGAAACCGCGCAGTATGGTACAGGATACATCAGCAAAGCTAGATATTCTTTCCCAAGTCTCCACAGAGAGCATCGAGTCTTGGACCAAGGATGATTCGAACTGTTAGTAGCGAGCATTTGCTCCATTACATAATTCAATCATGATGTTCCGGACACACTTAGCAACTTACGACATCTCATTTAGGATAATAGGGGCGCGTAGCGTCGCTTTAATTTTCTCCAACCCCCATTGCCTCACCGTCTTTTGCTGGTCCACTAGTCCATTTTGCTTTTCTCGATTCACCAGGACATTATTTGCTATACATTTATCGCTGCTCGATATGGAAGACTCAAAAGACACCAAGAAGGAAGCGAAAGCGCCTCATTTCAAAGGCCAATCGCGTGTGCAAAAAAAGTGCCATTGGTGTACCAAAGCACAAGAGCCCGGCAAGCCATCGTTCCAGGCATGTTCAAGATGCAAAGAGGTGAGATTTCTAGAGACGCAAATCTTCAAAGCTTCTCACCTGGTGATGCAAACCAGGTTATATATTGTGTGGGTTGAAATAACCAATCTTTCAGTCTGTCGCTAATTTTGACATGTGCATTTACAGAGCAAGGAATGCCAAGTCAAAAGCTGGCCGCTGCACAAGGTCATTATCATTGTCATATTCATCTATGAGACATGAGTATGTAACTCTGTTCGTCCCAGGGCGGCTGCAGAGCCGCTTCCGAACTCAATAAGAAGATGGAGACTGCTCCGCCGGGTTTCGCACAGGAGGTCGCAGCATTCAAGAAATGGTGCGGCTTCCTAGCTACTCGCCCTTTGTTATGCTAACGTTCCCAAAAATATAAAGGCACGGTTCGCATACCGACCTTCTGCGTCAGGCGGCAATATGCGCCTTGGAACTTGCCTCTCATCCCGAGAATGCGGACACAAAATTGATATTTCTGATGGTGCAGTTGAAACCAAACCATGCCAACCTTCCGTCAGACCAGAAGTATCGTGCCACGGGTGGTTTTGTCGTCTCGAGAGATGAGGCTAAGGCTATGCTCAGTCCCTATGGAGGTGACGCCGGCCTGGAGGCTAATTGGACGAACCATGAGTACATGAAAAAGAAAGGAGGTCTTGGCGTTGCCGCTGTTATTTTGAAAGCCGGGGAAGTACTTGATATGGTTAACGTGCCTTTACCATCGCACGCTGGTGCAAAGGCTGCGACGGCCGCGAAGAATATGAACTGGGGGGAAGACTGGGTATGTCAATCATATTGTTGTCAATTCTCTCGTTTTGTTCAAAGGTTATTTATTAGGTCACAGGGTTTAACATATCTCTTGAACTGGGCTATGTCGCGAGTACCTCGAAGACAGCTTAGAATATATATCAGTGGAACCGCACTTGGTATTGGAAATATTGTCATTCTGGAAGGACAATAGTCTGAACCTATGAAATTGGCTTGACATGTCACATTTGTGAGGTCAACATCAATATAATACTGATTTTCACCGAAGGTTCGTGAGGGCTGAAGACATCGGAGATGCTCTGCTTCAGGCTTGCTAATGGTATATTTGAATTCTACCGTACAGCATTATGTGGGTGCAGCGGCGCTGTTGGAACTCCTTGTCGCATATCTGTACTTGGATGAGAATTGACTGATACTGTAACTTGAAAGTTCGCCACTTGTCCCAAGGCCACTTGAACTGAGCCTATTTCGCGTGACAGTCACGTGAAAATATGGGTCATGAACATCTTCTGAGACAATTTTCTCCCGAGCATCGCCCGAACTACCAAAGAGCCATTTGGATCGCTATTTTGGGCTAGTTTTGAACCTATTCGGAGTTTGTCCCACGTCACTCAGTGTATTGAACTTGTGAACTTACCAAATGCCTCAGTCACACCAGATT
Organism: Athelia sp. TMB; assembly: GCA_014898675.1. NCBI lineage: Eukaryota > Fungi > Basidiomycota > Agaricomycetes > Atheliales > Atheliaceae > Athelia > Athelia sp. TMB. Next base: position 10,815 of record JACXVL010000701.1, on the reverse strand, counting down.
GGTGTGAACTTAGGGTTGTAAAGGTACAGTGACCTCCAGTAACCTTGACATGTTACTAATAGTATATGTGGGCGCGGGGGCGGATGCCCTGGCCGTCGCGGTTATTTCGGACCCCATTGCCAAGCAGGGCATACCCGATCCGGCTTGAAGTTGTTACTCCCCTCCTCGATTCTCGATAACTACACCGTAACGCCGCTATGATACGGCAGAGCTATAATTAAACCGGTGCTAGTGTAGTTTGAATCTATACAGTAGTGGCTCTGGAATGAATTCGGCGGTGTATGGCTAGCGTATCTGCTCCTAGGGTGCTGGTTGCGCCGCAGCCTCTCGAGTCATGGTGCAGTAGACAGCGTAATGAAGACGTAGCGCGAAGTTGAACGTTGAACGTTGAATATTAGAGTGTATTTGTTTGCACTTTTTTGCTTACGTTTTGTCTGTTAACTGAATTGAACTGAATTGTTGGAGCACCAAAACATAATCAAAAAAGTGAAAACAAATACTCTCTATTGCTGAATTAATATTGTAGAAGAAGGGCGCCTAATTAAAAGTGGGATGCCAAGCCTGAGAATTCTTGAGATCACGATCCGTCGTGGCGTTGTTCCGGGACCGCTTCTATTCGACTCGGAAGCCTACGTGTACGCTCGACATCCATACTCTCTCCCCAGTCAAAGATACAATATATCGTAGACGACGAGAAATAACGAGGCATCCCGGCAGTTGGAGGCCTTTGTATGCCATGCCATCCATGTGGGCTGTAAAGGCTGTGGGTGCCTTACTTGCGGTTGCGAGAACAAATCTTATTGGAACAACTGATCGAGCGCGTGTGCGCGCCCTGAGCGGCCCTGATAACCAGCCACATTGCATAAAATGTTGGACAGCTTGTTGCTCAGCCACTAGGTCTTTCTTCCTCCCCTTTGTTGTTTTCTGTTCGTTGCAATGGCTCCTTCCCGCCTTTTGCTTGCTGCGGTCCTCATCGCTGTCCATTCGTTTGCGCCTGCTTTGGCCGCTGATGATGCTACTACTATCACTGCTTCGCCCCTTGCTCGTCGTACACCTGGCGCCGTCGCAAAACGCGCGACTTCTGCCCACGTTACCACCTACGAAACTATCTCTCCATTGCCGCTGACGGAATATCATTATCCGTACTCCGCCATCCCGGAGCAGGTCAACCCCTACGCCATCGGACGTGGCCCACAGGCTGGGTATAACATCTGCAACTCGACTACGGAGGGTGCTACGTCAGAGTGCCAGACGATGGTGGTCAACACGCTCGTAAGCTGCGACCATCGACTTGCTATGTATCGCACTCATTATAATAATTTCAGGCTGACTTTTGTCTCTGGGGTTCGCCCAAAGCCAACGGTGTCATTGGCGACGTGGAGGCTGCTGTAGTCGCTTACTGCACTCAGCCTGGACATGGCACTCGCATCATCCCTGCTGGCTCCATTACCGCGGCCCAGGTGCGTTTTACCACCCCCACAGCCTAACATGTGAGGCTGACTATTGTTAAGTTCATGAGGACCTCGGCGTATATCCAGGTGACTGGTCTTTTCAACCAGACCGGTATCGGCCTCCAGCACGATGACTCCGGAGGAGAACTCGACCCCCATGGCGCTGACGAGGCGAGTTATTTAATTGTCATTAGGCGTGGTGGTAGAGCTGACACGCATACGACAGTTGGGCAACCCCATCGGTGGTCTAGTCTACTCCACCGGCCTGCCATCCGGCGACAATTCGACCTACCTGCAATCTACGTCGTGGAATAATTTCGTCGGCAGTGGCACGTTCTGCATCAAGGTGTGCGACCCCACAGTCACCAAGCCCAACTACTGTCAAAAGTACGTCTCGTTTTTACCTTTCTCCTTGATAACGTGACTGATGGTGCCAACCAGTATCTACGATCTTATCGGTTGTAATTACAACATGCCTGCAGCTTACACGCCGAACGAGTTCACCAGCTGCGAAGGCGAGCTGCAGGACGAGGTTGGCACGTACACGTCCGGCGGTGCGACGTTCACTTGGGACCAGCCGTCGGTCCTGCCACCCACGTCGACGCTTCCCTGGCAGCCGCGCATCCCCGCGTCGTCCAACTGTGTCACATACTCTTCCGAGCAGTTGTTCGGCGGCCCCAGCAGCAGCTCCTCCTCCTCGGTGAGCATCCTTTCCTATGTTCTGCTCCGAACGATTTACTGACGGATATACATAGGCCTCTGCAACTGTCACTAGCACCACCGCTGGAGGCAGCAGCAGCACTGCCTCAAGCTCCACAGCTAGCGCCACCGCTACTGGAGCTGTGAGCAACGGTGCTGGGAAAGTTGTTGCCAGCTCTGGGATGCTCGCCGTCCTCGGGGCTGCTTTCTTGCTCTTATAAGCGACGTTGCACGTTGACATTCACACTCAATTGACACTGTTACCATATCTTTCTGATCGAAATACTTGCATTTACCTTGTTCCTAGTCTATCGTTTATCTGTGAACATTTATTTCTTCCATATACCACCCGGGTTTTGCGTCGTGGTTTGTTTATTTTAATTCTAATTGGTGCTGGCTCTTGCATTGTTTGTACCTACTGTACCTACACTGGAGATATAAAAATTAGAACATGAACAATTATGATTACATTGAGTGGAGTTTAAGACTGTTGGTTGAGTTGGTCAATGAATTGATAACCAACAGGGGGCGCTAGCTTGGCAGGTCCGGTTAAAGCCCACCAAACAGAATCACACTGATCACGAGAGGCCCGCTAGGCACTAGCTGCTTTAACGCACGCCTTTCATTTTTCCTTTCTTCCACCCCGACTCTACAAACCGATATTCAAATACCCCACAGTTACGCACAGGCTAAAACGCGGACTTCACTCTGCGATCGTGCACGCGGAGCGCCTGGTTTTCGGGGGTACATCATTTATACCCGTACAGCATTATTCACCCACGACCCAACCACGACCACTCGAAGTCGTCTAGTCCCGTATGGCCGCGGTTACAGCCTATCATTTACCGAGCCCTGAGCACCGCGCCCCGCCCACTGCCGCGTACGTTCGGGAGCTCACAGGCAATGAACTCGATTTCAGGGACACGCGATACCCCATACTGCAAGCCTCTTCTTCCGAGAGGAGGGCCAGTACTGCCCCGGCGCCGTCCAGCATACCCGTGCGGGTGGATGATGAGAGCGCACGCAGGGTGAACAGTGTCCCCTCTGCAGCTGGAGATGGCCGCCCTGGAGTCGAGGCGGAGGATTACACAGAAGCGGGCGCACGGGGCACCACAAACGGTGTGTTTCTACCCCAGGACCAGCGACACATCGTACCATCGCGGCTGGAGGCTGTCGTTCAGTACGCGCTGCCACAGGAAGGCTCGCGGCGGGTGATCGAGCGATACAGCAATGATGACCGAGGCGGCGTTTCATCCGCCTTCGACCAGGTCGTTGGCTCAGAGTCGCCGCAGGAGGAGTCGCCGAGCGCGTCGCAGCAGCAGGCAGTGCAGGAGCGCTCAACCTCGAGAGAGCGCCCAATCTCCATGATCCCTGGCAGCTCTCCGCGACACCCATCGCTCACTCCCGGGGCGGGGGTTGGCGCAGGCCCAAGCAATAGAGACTCGTACTCCCCCATCATGCCCTCCTCTGCGTCACCCTATGCTCCGTCTCCCGTGGCATTAGGCATACCTGTGTCTCCCAAACCTAGGGCGTACGCCCAGCAACCGACCTACGCCTCCGCCCCCAGTCCGGTGAATCCAATCTACATGCCCAATCCCCCTCCGCCGCCACCACCTCAAGAGGAAGTGTGTGTCGAATGTGCCATGCGAGACCAGGATATGGCTGATGTCGACGTCACAAGCCCTGGTATCTGGGAGCGCGAAAGTGACGCTGCGTACGACGAGCTCTGCAGGCGGGAGATGGAGGAAGATCGTTCAGAGATTCTTTCCAGTGACTCTCATCGGTCTAAGCGCCCGCGCTCAAAGGGTGGTAAACTGACGGAGGCATCCATGAAGCTATGGCTTACTATGGTGAGCAGTTGATTACTTCATCTTGATATTTATTAATTTTTTGTCCTAGAACCCGAAGGAACCTCAAGCCAGACAACAGACATTGCAGGCCTATCTCAAAGAACAACGCGGATATTTAGATGCGGAGACTATCGCACATGCTCGCGCCATGCAAGAATCCAGGCAGCTGGACAATCGCATGCGGGATACCTATTCTCAATTGCGCCGATCCGCATATGAGCTGAACAACAATGGACCGGTACCTGATGAGACCGGTGCGATGCGTATAATGGCTCCTCGGTCGCCGCCAGGCACTGCTGGTGCGAGCGTACAAATGGGCTCCCACGGCCGGGAAGTGACCCTGCTCGAGAATGGGATGATCGTCGAACACGTGGATGTGCGCAAGGAAGAGAGAGACGAGCGTGAGCGTAGACGCAAAGAAGAGAAAAGAGAGCGCAGCCGTGCCCGCAAGACCTCTCGCGGATCTCTGTATTCCGTGCGCAGTCTTGCAGCGCCAACGACTGACAACGGGCTGGCGCCGAGGCCCGTACTTCAACGACCTACAAGCTCGATGACGACCTATGAACGACCTACATTCCCTCGTGCTTACTCTCAAGCATCTTTCTCAGACGTACACAGTCTGGGATCCACATCGCCCCGCCACCGGTTCTTCGGCTTCAAGAACCTCAGCTCAGGCTTCCGGAGTCGCGACAGCCTCGCTCCCTCTGGCATGTCGGGAAGCATGGTAGACATGCAGTATGTTTTTAGAGTCCTTGAACCATTCAAATATATTGACCTCTGTTTACAGCGTCGCCCTACAACGGGAAACATACGATCAGAAACATGCACCTATCGATTTAGGTAGCAAGGCGCCATCCTTGCGTCATAGTCAAGTCTGGCCGACCACCGAACCGACGCCGCAGCTGGAGCTGCAAGAAGTTCCTAAGAAAAAGAAGAAGGGGTTTGCAAAGATCTGGGGCATTGTCACTGGATCAAAAGACAAAGGTACTGTGTCAACAAGGGAATTGAACGGAGATAGACCGTCCTTGGATCGAACAGACGATGATTTGCCTTTGGCGCCGCCTCCCCCTCTGTCGTATCTTGTGGAACGTGGGCCACGGGATCATACCTCGGCTGCTCGTCAATCGACAGTATCATTGTCTTCTCTCACATCGCCAACTGCCGCAGGCCCTCCCGCACTCTCACCAGTGACCTCACCATCGAGTGCTCTGCCATCCCCGTCGTCGCCTCGTCTATCCAATATAGAGCCGGAAATTGCTGGTGAAGGCAGAAGATTGAACTGGGGCCCAGATGACTCCGAACGGATGGATATGTTCAACGACCCTGGGAAACTTTCTCCCCAACGCCACTTGCATCCGGTCACGTCAGAGCCTGACATTCGCCGAGCACAGCTCGAACCACTGCGGTCTTCCCCAGGTCCGGCACAGATGCCTTCAGCGACCCGCCAGCTATCCCGACCCAGCTCCGTTTTCTTATTGGACAAATCTCTTCCTCCTCTCCCTGGCGAGCAGAATGTGCAGCCTCAAGCCCCTCAACTGGACCCTCGACCCCAGACTATGTATACATACGACCATCGCCAAATCCCTGCAGGTGCTAGCCCTCCCGTTGAAAACTTGGCTGCGCCTCGAGCACCATTCCGCGATATTGATGCGAGGCGGCAATCATTTGGCGGTCTGACTTCGAGACCCAACTTTGCTTCTCAGACACTACCACCAAATGGAAATTACCTTCGAGAGGTGAAGCATCAGGGAAGCAGATACGAAGAGTTTGGTATGTCTCGACGCTCACTGGCCCAGATGGAGAACATGCAAGAGAAGCGTCCATCACCCTCGCCCACTCCCACCAAGCGCAAGAGCCGATTTGGCTTATCTTCGCTACTCGGAAGAAAATCTCAAGTATATGACAACGACTCTCCATCGGGAACCCTCACTCCTGACTACCCCACCCCCAGGAGGTCTGCTTCCGATCCCCGCGATGAGGCCGTGAGCAATGGCGGCTACACAACATCTGCTTCGAGGCACAGTGTTGGGCCCCGTATGTCCGTCATGTCTCGGAAGGCCATCGAAGTGCTCGTTGAGCAGGTCAGTCTTGATCACAGGAATTTAGTAGACAGTGATTGACATGCCCTTCTTTCAGGATCCTGAGTTCGTTGCATACAGGTACCCGTCCAATGACCAGCGCCTGGATTTACTGCGATAATTTCATGTTATACTATATCAATATTGGTTCCGTTCATACCTGGCAAGTATCTGCACCCCAGGAGCACACTCATTCGCATATTTATCTCGCACGGTTATCATATCCCGGTTGCTTTGGGGAGTTGTTTTCGTTTTGCATCATATCTCTCGGACATCCCCTGCTCTCTATCACGCCCTTACAGACGCTCGTCGACATTCTTTTCAATCTGTATTTTCATCTCTTGCCTACGCGCGTAGGATCGGGATGCCAAACGTTCACTGCAATATATCTCTCGAGTCTCATTAAACCAGGTGGCTGAGCTCAGGTCATGGTCACGTGTCGTGCGCGTATCCTATGTCAGGAACTCGAACGCGTCTCAATCTCATTCCCCCACCTTTCACTACTATTGACGTTAATCTGCACATAAGCATCAAATGGTAACACCGCCTCAGCTTGCTAGTTACAGCACGATCTAAGGCATTTTCAGGCACCTCGCGGTCTTTCTGCAGAAGAGAAGAGGGTGAAACTACTCGAGATCTTCCACGAAAGCGTGAGTGCTTGTGCGTCTCCGTTCTATGAGCCACTCTCAAAGATGATGTCTCTTAACAGAAAGATTTCTTCCAATTGAAAGAGCTGGAAAAACTAGGCCCGAAATTGAAAGGAATCGGTATACGATATCCGTGTCATCCCGCTACGCTGTTGAGCTGAAGAAGTGTGATGTAGTATCGCAGTCGGTGAAAGAGGTACTGCAGTCGTTAGTGGATGATGGACTTGTGTCTGCGGATAAGATTGGGTCGTCTAATTGTAAGGCTGATTAGACTTGCTGTTTTAATTGCTGACACTTGCAAAGTCTTTTGGAGCTTTCCTTCACAGCGTGGTGCTCTGGTACGCTAGCTGTTTCGGCTTATTGCCGATATCACCTCTCATAAAACAGCTAGGCCCAAGCACGATTGGATATTATGAAAGAAAATTGCGAAACTTCCGGGACTCAATTAGCAGAGACCCTGGCGTCAATTGCAGTCGAAAAAGCCGCAAGGCCTGATAGCGTCTGTCAACCTCCGCATGAATTTCAACATGATTAACTTTATGATGTAGGAAAATCGTCGGGGCGCGCTCGCACAACTTGCGTCCAAGAAACGAGAATATGCTGAGCTAGAAAAGGAGCTCGAAGCGTATGGTGCTTGCGATCCAGCCAAAGTCGAAGAAAAGAAACGAGGATGGATGCTTGCCCATGAAGCAGCGGTCCGTTGGACAGGTGAGCAAATCTGACAACCACGCGTATATGCATGAGTATATGCGGTTTCGCTGATTTAAATGATCATGGAAGATAATTATATCGTTGTGGCATCCCATTTTACCAGACAAAACGGTGTCGATCCCGCAGATATTAGGAAGTTCTTAGAGATAGGCGAAGATTATGAGGATATCTGCTAGCGCTCGTGTTGCTGACGACGATTTCAGAGGTGGCTCATACTTGTAAGATCGTACTAGCGTTCTCACTGCTCTTAAACATAATAAGTGAACTAGCTTTGCATTCAGTGACTTCAAACCGAAGGAACCCGACTGCAATTGTGCAGGAGACACGCATTATCGAAATCACATTCGAGGTTGGGCACGCGCCTAGACCGGAGTCCTCAAGCGCACCTACAATATCATAGTAAAAAGGGACACGCTTACCACAGGACTACCGAAATATGGCGATTCGGAGGACAGATGGTCTCCGGATCTCGGGACTCATCTCATCTGCCGCCCAGTCCCCGTCCACCGATCTTCTGGGCCTATTCAGCACAAGCATATGAAGTAGCGAAACTTGATCTGGTCCAGTGAGAACTCGAGAAGAATACCAGCAATACTAAATATATTCGCCTTGACTCTACATGGCGAGAAATTGCGACTAATGAGAAGCGATGAAACGACCACTCCACAGAATTACCGGTTACGGTACCTGCCATGAACCTCAGCGAGGAATTCGATTCGAAAGAGGGTGGCGACGTACCAAATAACACTCTTCCTATTCCTCCGCATCTTGCGCTGAAGCTGTAGCATGCCGAACAAAAGTGCTTCAGCCGTTGGTGGGCATCCGGGGACGTAAATGTCTACAGGGACAATGCCTGGTCAAAGAAAGTTAGCCATCATACCTCAACTAGCGAAAAGCAGAGGAACATACGGTCACATCCTCGGACCACCGAGTATGAATAATGATAGTATCCTCCGCCGTTAGCGCAAGAGCCCATTGATATGACCCACCCTGCATATGTAGAAGTAAGCGGTGGGCACGCAAAGGATGCGGTCATACGCACGAGGTTCAGGCATCTGGTCGTACACCTTTCGGAGTGCGGGCGCCATCTTGTTGGTGAGGGTACCAGCAACGATCATCACGTCGGACTGACGAGGACTTGCTCGGAACACAATGCCCAAGCGATCTTGGTCGTATCTCGACGCGGCCATGTGCATCATCTCTACAGCGCAGCACGCAAGGCCTGTTCAGGTATCGTTCAGTGAATTGGAGATATACGAATCTAAAATGCAAATGCACCGAAAGTCATCGGCCAGATAGAGCCTTGCCTTGCCCAGTTGGCAACCTTGTCAAGCGTGAAAAGAACATATTCTAGTTCAAATTCAACACATCTCCGTATTTGACTCTCGATAGTCACGTACCCGCTTTGTTCTGCGGTATCTCCAAGCTCTGCTGCAGGGAGCCCCGGTTCGCGACAACAGTCATAGGCTGAGTGCCGGTCACAGGATCAGTTGGAGGGGAAGCCAGAAGAGCGGGCTTTGAGCTGTGCAAAGAGCGCACAGCTATCAGAATTTAATCAGCGAGTCTGCTGCAAATCTTAAGATGTCTCAGCTCACCAGAAAGGCCAACTGGGGGACGCAAAGCCGCCTGTCGGCCAGCATGGTTGACTGTAACATGAATTTATTGATAAAAACGACGCTCTGCCCCACAGAAAAGATCCAAAGACATACCAGCTGTCTTCAATATGCCAAGAGACATGGCGCTTTGAGAGAAAGAAAGTGGAGGGGGTCGGACGGTCGTGGTCAACGATGAGCTATGGCGGAAGATGCAGGGCCCGAATCCGGCCGGACGCCTCCGCTAAGCCCGCCGGAGACAGCCTTCAGCCACAACTTGGACTGCCAATTAGCTGCCGCCAATTAGTTGCCACTTGGTCCCATGCAACGTTAACTCTTGTCAAGCGAATGTACATTCCAACTAATTCATTCCAACAAGCCGAAGGCGAGGCGTGGGATATACGCATGAAGCACACAATGGTCACAGCTCACAACAAATCAAATGGCTCGAGTTGAATTTAGGTAACGCTGGCGGAGATAGGTAGATACAAATCGATATGAATGCTATAGGAGTACAAAATGGACGATGCGATGATGCTGGGTTCCAATGAATAGTATGAAACGGAAAATTGTGGAGTGGTCTGTCCAAAGGCTGCGGTATCATAGTAGGTCCTCCTCTAAGCACTCCAGGACTGCAACCAGGGATGTCTCTTCACTTCCCATATATCAGCACGCAACGCTGGGTTTGGCTCCAAGCACCTTCGCATGAGATCCAAGCAAGCGGGTGACAGTTCCACGCCCGCAATCTCAGCCAATATGATTCTGCCGTCGATTGCATCCTGCTGCGTTGGAAATGGTGACATGCCGGTCAAGATGTATGAAAGCAAGACACCCAGTGTCCAGACTTCTGCGGGCGGTGCTTGATATGGTCGTTTCAAGAGGATTTCCGAGGACGCATACGCGATCGTGCCGAAGAAGAGCGTGTAATAGGGACGTGGCTCGTTTGGATCCGCGATGACAGCACTGCCAAAGTCTATGAGCTTGACCTGGAGACAAATCATCATCAGCACATTATTCAAAACAAACCAGAAATCTTGTCACTTTGAGATCGTTATCTATGACCAGGTTCTCGTCCTTGATATCCCGGTGCGTGACTCCCTGGCAGTCCAGGTAGTACACAGCATCTACAATCTGAGAAAAGACATAGCTTGCTTGCTCCTCAGTCAGACGTTTCTCGGGAGTTTGCTCGATGCACTCAAATAGGTCATGTGACGGTCGACGAGAGAATTGCGGAGGACGAAGGAGTTCACTAGATTTGTTTTCATTTCCATACTGCCTGTCATGCGGAGCGCCTTGCAAATCTTGATCAGGGTGTATCAGGTTTCCGTTTGATGAAATGGTAGGCAACTGGTTTGAGGAACGTTCAGGAGTATGAGGGCCAAGGTCTAGAGGTATATTTCCTGGCAAATAATTCATTATTGAAGAATGAGAGCCGTCTGTAGAGTGATGTTCGGTCTTGATAAACGATTTCTTTGTCCAAGGGCTCCCATGTAATTCTTGAACCTTCACATGTGCCTCATTTAACCCATGAATGATTACGCCGGGAAACAATAAACTTGCCAGATAAAAGCAGAACTGATCTTCGTACAGATCCAAACACTTGACGATGTTTGGATGATCGACAAGGCTCAGAAGCATGACCTCCGTTGGTAATCGACCATACGTTGCGTCTTCCATCCAAGCATGCTCTGAGATCTTGCTCTTGATAATGAACTTTACAGCAACTTCGTATCCATGTTCTCGGTGGTAGGCGGTCATGACGAACCCGTATCCGCCGGAGCCAAGTT